>APFE031101222.1:0-34570 GCA_000404065.3 Pinus taeda
AATCTACACACCAAAATGCTAGAAATGTAATTAGAAATTAATCCACACCATTGTTAATTACTTATTCAAATGTAATTATTATTATTATTATTATGAAGTATTGAATACTTATGGTTTTAAAGTTTGCATATCATTATTGATATGTACATAAATTTTAAAATTTCCATATTTAAGGATTGATTGAGCGTTAAAGCTTGATCGAGCTCCTAACCTGAGGTTACATAGGAGCTTCATTGAGGGTTATTTTTATTTCTTGATGGATTTATTTTTTAGTGCATTAGGAGTTTGACCGAGTGCTTAAAAATGACTTGATCGAATGCTTAAAATTTCTTGATCCAGCATCTTTTTCTTACAAAAACGTTCCCTCATTTCGCTAATAAGTTTAACCCAACTCCATGCTTTCACCCTTTAATAAATTGTAAAAAAAATGTTGTTAAAAAAAAAGTCTTTGCATTTAAATCCCTACTATGGGTCTCCCCTTCCCAACCAAGTAAAAAAAATATTAATCCTAAGAGAAAAGTTGAAGTTAAATAGTAAATGAAAGTGTGTTATTGCACACAAAGAGTTGCTTAATTAGTTAAGATTGATAATTATCCGGTTATCTTAAAATGAAGTCTTAAAGTCTAGGGAAGGGTCAACACTTTGATTGAATGATTATTATTTTATTTAAAGACTAAACCAATGAGATGTTAAGTGCCACAAAGAACTTAATATAATTCTTTTTTATTTAATTTGAATCATATTCATTTACAATTTTCCTATACAATGTGTTGTCTTTGTTGTTTTCTAATGATTCTAATTCCTAACATAAATTTAAATTTATATTACTGTATGATATCTATTCCCTGCCGGGGTCTGCCACAGCAATACTACAAAATTGCATTGCAAACAAAAAATCATTAACCACCATCTTTTATTTTTTCAGACCTACATCTCTGTACCTCCCATGTCGGAAGCAACGATGGCCTCTTCACCCTTCTCTTCCAAATCAACAAGGTGAAGCTTCGAGCTAATTTGCAAATCTCTCCGTCATCGATTAGGGTAGCCCTGAAACATACCTCTAATTGTGGTTCTCGCTAATATAGGGATTTTTGTATTTACAAAATATGTTTATTTAGATTGTAAAACAACTTTCAAATTACAGATTATGCAATAAGATAAAAGTTTTGATATATCATATTTCTTTTAAACTTTCCGCCTTTTTGTTCATTTGATACTCTTATACTCTTACTCTTACACATATAAAACTAGACAATCCATTTATATGAGCAGATAAAATATCTTTCCTGTGTCTCCCTACAGGTTAACTCTTCAACATTTTCACAAAATTGGAATCCATTGTTTCTGTTATCAAAAACGAATTGTATTTTGTAATTATGATTTTATTTTGAGTCAACTTTGTCAAAAACGAATTGTATTTTGTAATTATGATTTTATTTTAGCACGGCAGACTTCCCTTGTAAATTCAATATTCAGGTTTCTGAATTATAAAATTTACTTTATAGAAACGGTTAATCTCTGGAAAGAAAATTACAAAATCATGATATTCAATACAAAGTTTGTAATATTTTTTTATAATATCTCTATGTACTTTGGCCAAAATCATTTATTAATATAATTATTTCCTAATATCTATAAAAAATTATTACAAGAAATTATGTAACACACAATTTAGAAATCATTAAAGCATAAAACATTAATGAATAATTAATTACAATATGGCACAGAGAGAAATAGCTCCAGCGAAGCAGAAGACGCTTTCCCGTATTTTTATTTCCCTCTCCCACAACCACTTTAGATGAACAGACCAGAATCAATATGCTGGAAGATAAGGTAGAGGTATCTTGCAGACAGTAGACAATCCAACAAGTCCAGCTGAATCATGAGGACAACAATATACAATCCAACAAGTCCAGCTGAATCATGAGGACAACAGAAGCAGCGCACCAAAGAACCTTGGTAAAAAAAAAATTCTCTAACTACAGCAGTAGAAAATTTCTTTTTTTCTCTAACTACAGCAATAACAAATGTTAATCGCTCAACCTGAAGAACCTGAAGCATGAGCAGGTAAAAGCTAAGCCTAAAAGTAATGTGTACTGTGAAAAAAGACCCTCCTGAGAGAGTGCCTGAAATATAAACTTAAACTATATAGTGACTTAGAGAAGCATGTTGGGTTTAAACTAGCTCTCCATTTACCCATTTTACCTCATCCAAAATTAACGTTATACAATGAAATGTTGAAATGCTTGCTTGTACATGATTACTGATGGTGATACTTACATATGATCGTTTAATACTTTTGCACATGATTACTCATGGAGATACTTACATATGATAGTTTATGCAAATTCAGGAATCACATCAAGAATGTGCTCATTACTTTGTTTAAAAAATGTCGATGCAAAGAAAACATAAGAATGTGCTCATTACTTTGTTTAAAAAATATAGATGCAAAGAAAACAATTATATCTTTTATTATCTTCTTTACACCATGATTTCCATATCAAGGCCATGATACACATGATTCAATACATAGAATAATAAATACTCATATAACCATCTCTACCTTAATATGTACAACATTTAAACAAGAATATTAGAAACAAGAATAAAATGTACTAACATATCAATAAGAGCATAATAAGAATTTCAAAATTGAGTCTATAAAACCTACCTCACAGCCTAGTTTCAAAACTTCATCATAGTTACTTCCACAACCACATGCACTTCACGGTGAAATTCATTTCAACTTCCACATTTTTCGTATTGGAACTACTCTATTACTGAGCATATTAAGAGATCATAGAACTGTTTGGTTTGAACATGCATCGGAGATGTGGATATTGGATTAGTTCCATCCATCTCCAGCATGACAACTTCGCCAGCCACTGCATAGAGAAAATCCCATGCATCAGTTGTTCTCTGTCAAAGAAGTTGTTGGCGGGGATGAGACCTTTGAAGGACCCTTCGAGCTTCCCCTGGACCAACTGCCAACTGCAGATAAGGTAGACTACGGAGACCTTGCCAGAAATTTTACTAAAAGAATTAGATATTATGTGTATGTTATAGGTTTAAATGAACAATCATATGCTATAGGCTTAAATGAAGGAGGTGGTTATTATTATCGTGCATAAGGAATTTAGACAAAAGCTCCCGAAATCCGTCACCGCACGTCATAAAATATTCCACATCCTCCATTTTGACTATTAATGAAACTCAGCTATAGCACATCAAATCGACGCAAATTTTCAATCGCCGGTCTTCCACTCGGGGAGCAGAGAAAGTAGTGGACCAGGAGAACAGGCCCCCCCATATCATTAACTGACAGAGAGTGGATTATGTTCTGATGCCTTGGAAATAAGAAGAATTAAGTTGTATTTAGCAGACCATTAATAAAATCTGAATTGTGGGAGTGTCGAGTAACAAAAATTTGGCAGCGAATCAATGGTTACTATTAGCAACGAGTTTTATTTTTCACTAAGTCTAGGTTTTGTTTTTTAAAACAGAATTGGATAATAATTTTTTGAAAATAAATGGTTACCATGTTTGATTCGGATTCTAATTCCAATTGATATAATAAAAATTTACTTGAATTTTTTAATTTGTAAAAAAAAATTACAGTATACATCTCAAAGATCTGGATATCTAATTTAGGTCATTCTTTCCCATTCATTAAAATTTAATATAATATAATATATATATATATATAGATAAATTTCTAAACTTTTGCTTTTATATAATTTAAAAACGACAATTCATAAAGGAAACCAATTTTCTTTCTAAGTTCAAAATTACAAATTAAACAATTAAAAATGCCAACATAAAAACTTATTTATTAAATGTCTTCACTAATATAAAAATATTTAAAAAATCAAGTATTCCTAATAAAATGTGCTCACTTTATTTTACAGTTCAGCTCAGGTTCTTTGCTTTCTTATTTTCTCATATTCTTTACTTTCTTGTTTTCTCAAACTGAAAAATAAAAAATTTCAAACACAAATTGGAAAATAAAACATTTCCCAACTCACAATTAATGGTTGATTAATTGTGTTTAGGAGGAACTGCACACATTCTATGCACGCGAATTAACAAATCCTTGTGCATAAATTATGAAGCATGAATTTTGGCTCTTCTGATTACTTCACGTTGTGAACGGGATGGAATTTTTATCGAACTATTTGATATTCTATTAATATTGTTGCTTCTTTTTTTTTTTGCTTAGCGCAATTTGGTAACTATGAAATTTTAATTATTTAATATATATAGTGTGTGTGCTGAACGTATAAATTCGTAATTATAAGGGAAAACCAAAAAGAGATAGAGGTTCAGGATTAATTAGCTACGCAGTAACAATTTATTATTGTAATTATAGAAGCCGTGGACCTGGATCTACATATACAGGTAATCAGATGATAGGACAATGGAAAGCGTTGTCTTCTATAAGATTATTGGTCAGGTATTTGATAATATTAAATAATATTCCAACAGTACTATAAATGACCTCTGCAGCGATTAATGAAGCAGTAACTGTACGCCGATCTCGGGGAAAAATAATCTAATGACGAAAACTAAACAACTGAAATTACATCAAGAACCTTCCTGAGATATAACAGGATGCGGATAAGGCAGAATCCTCGCTTTCAAAGATTTAAAGAAACACGACTAACATTAATTGATAGAGATATTTTATAATAGAAATAATAGTAGAGTTCTCAAGAAGCATGTCTTCGTCAATCGACCAAGTTTTCAGTTGACAGAAGTCGGATTTGGTCTCGCAAAGATAATGCCGCGAAGCCTCCGTCGCTGATAAGACTTATAGATGTCTGGAATTTCCATCCCCCAATAGACGGAAATAAGCAAAACCTGCAGTGCTACTTTGAGCGCGGAAATAGCAAAAGAAGCGCATGTTCTAGCTACAGAGGGGTCGAAGAACATTCTGTCAAGTGAGACGAAAAGAATCTTGTAGACGTACTGCCAAGTGACAGAAACGTGAAAGAAAGACGCCCGGTTTCATATCACACTAAAAGCCGTCAACGCAAGGCAGAATATCAATGACAACCTAGCTTTTTACTGACTTCGAAGCAGCGTCCGTTGACAGAAAAGAGAAGAAAGAGAAGGCATGAAAGCCAGCCTTCCATCAAAAAATGAAGATTCTGACAAACGCCGTTCTACAGACTCAAAGAAGCAGAGAAAATGAAAGAAAGAAAAGCAGATTACAGCAAATCTGACTCACAATGCCGTCACTAATACCCATTGATGAGTCACATAATTTCTGAATACATGTTTAGAACTCTATGTTATTGTAATCAGCAAGTCCCTGCAAGTACTCGGCACTGCGATCTGGCAACACAATATTGAGTTTATAGACTACAGAGACATCACGATGAAACAATGCAGGCTATGGCTTCGGTGTAGATCAAAAGAACTCACCAGAGTTAGGAACGAGTACACAAGAACTCACCAGAGGAAGGCTCCTCGCTCCTCTCAGGGTTTTCTGCTTGTCCGGTTTTCTGCTTGTCGGACAGAAACATCAAGATGAAACAATGCAGGCTAGTCCTCGCTCATCGCAGGGTTTTCTGCTTGTCGGACAGAGACATCACGATGAAACAATGCAGGCTATGGCTTCGGTGTAGATCAAAATAACTCACCAGAGTTAGAGGAACGAGTACACATAGGTGGAAGGCTCCTCGCAGGGTTTTTTGTGCTTGTCATATAAGCCTTGATAGGGTTCCATACGTTGTATAAGTTGGGTAGTAAACACAGGTTTTGACAGGTGGTCAACATGCAAATGAACAAACGTCTAAACGTTGATACTGTTAGCTTAGGTGCTGGCTAGTCTTGTCGCCCCATGAATTTAGGATAAATTAAATAGTGGGGCATCTGGCGAAGTGAGGCAGAAAGAACTTAGGATAAATTAAGTTGTGGGCGCATCGGGCCAAGTGAGGCCGGCAATAAGAGGTAAACCAAAAACTTTGGTTAAATTTTTTTGGAGAGCAAAGCGTTCAGCATAAACTTTGGTTAAACAGTGAATAACCCGCAGAAATACATGGTCAACCCGTAATTTAATAGCCGTTCAACGTCTTATCGAACGCTATAGTCCCTTCTATGCCGAAGGCAGGGACTAATAATAGTAATGATAATGTTAAATTGTATAAGGTTGATTAATACTTGAAACCAAGCTTTTTGATACTCATTATCATGTATCTAGGGATGACTTCTTTACTTTATTAAAATAGATGCCGAGATGTTCTTACAAATAAGGATAGGATGCTTTTATTAATTTCATTTTTTCTTTATTCTATTTGACTTTATTTATGTATTTGAGTAACCCTTTTCGCATGTATCATGAATTTTTAAATAAGTTATATTTTTAATGATTACGACTATTTTATTTGGATTATTTTACCTGATTATATATATAGACTTATTATTTTTCTTTCATTTAATGTCTTTTTATTTCTTTTATAATTATTAAAAATATAGCATTTAATAGCTTATTAATCTTTTCAAAGGTAAATATGGAATATTTATATTATAAACATTAATGGAAGGTTAACCACTTTGGTTCAAGAGCCAAAACTTAAGGACCGAAGTGGGGAGGTTTTCTTAACCTCTCTATAGGGTGTTTTGACATTGTTCTCTCCCCACAAACATTCTAATAAAAAAATCCCAAGAATGTTGAGTAGGATCATTTAAGGTTTTGAGAATTTTCCATTTCATATAGATTTAATTTTGTTAGGTTCCACTTTAACACCTTTATTAGGTACAATATGACCCAAATATTCCACTTCCTAAATCCAAAATGCACATTTGGAATGATTACATATTGTTGTTGTTATTTGAATACTTGTAAGACGATGTCAACATGTTTTACATGATATTCCTAGTACTTTTTGTGGGTCACTATTCCAAAAACGAGTAAAAACACAAATTTTCTAAGGAAGCATTTGAAAATAGAATTCATCAAGATTTGAAATGTAGAGGTTGCATTTGTGGGGTTAAATGACATCACCAAAATATCATAATGACCTTATATCTTAAATGAAGTTTTCATAATGTCTTCTTGCTTCATTCGATGATATTTGAAAAGTAGATCCACATTACTAAAGTAAATTATTCATTGCAATTAATCTAATATTTCATCGATGACTTGAATGGGAAACTTATCTTTCATGGGATTATTTTTGAGTTCTATAATATGGAAACATATGCTATGGAACTTACTTTTTGTAAATTCTAACCATTAGTGAAGGGATAGTACTTTGGTTTGGTTGAATGATGCTAGCATCAAGATTTTCTTGAGCCATATGCTCAATCTCTATGTTTTATGCTTATGGTTATATATAAGGTCTAATGTTATGAGTTACACTTCCTAGTTTCAAATGAATAGACATGTTTACTAGTTATCTTTATGATGTACTTTATGCAATATATTACTAGGAAATTTTTAATATTATTAAATTAAAATTCTGTTTTGGGGCCATTGTATATAGGATTACAAGTTGCTTGGTATTATTGCTTTCCATTGATAAGAGAGAATTTTAAATATTCTCAAGGGATTCAGGTGGATATTAGGGACCATCTTCCTATTCCATTTGGACCCCCAATGATGCTTCTTTCAGTTTACTTAATTGTAGCACAGTTTACTATTTTTGTTAGTTTTTTGGGTCTTAAACTTCTTGAGCCATTTTGAGGCCCTTAACGATGGTTGTTTGGAAAATAGGCAGACCATTGAACATGGAAAACAGAGATCATATGCCAAAACTATGACCACAATAAGTTGATGTACTAACTAACCACAAAGGAGCCCACAAACTATTAGCGCTTCATCTCCTAAGGTTAAGTTTTTGGATATCTAGGGTTTTCCATTGTTTATCAGTAATATAAAGTCCCTTGAGCATCATTTTAACATAGTTCAGAAGACATGTATCTATCACATCCCCTCTAAGAGATAAGCTACCATTGCTCAATCTCGTTTGTTTCCATTATGCATGTAAACAATTTTCAGCATTTGTTATTAATGAATTGAAATCTATTTTTCGTTCTGGGTTTGTATTTCTATTTAATATGTATTTCATTTCGTTATTGCATAAATCTATATCATCAAGGCTATTAATGAACAATTTGAGTGTATTTAATGGTTAAAAACATGTTTCTCCTCATAAGAGGTAACAGGTTCAAATCCAAAGAAGGTAGAGTATATGTACCTCCATATACTTTAGTAGTCAAATCCTTATGTACCTTGTACCACAAACAATTGGGTATCATTTATGAATTTGGGGTCTAATATAGATGTGAAGTTAAATTTAAAGTATGGTATAAAATGAGTGGGCCTAATAGTTAAGAGCATATTTTCCTCCTAATAGTACATAGTTTCAAATTTAGAGTGTGGTAGGAGTATGCACACCACCATAGAACATAGCACTCAAATAATTTCTCAGAGGCAACTTTTGTATCTCAGAAACAAGGGGGTATCATACACCAATTTGGTTTATAGCTTGACATTGACCTTAAAATTATATTATTATTATTATTATTATTTTCATTTATCATGTTACAATGCTCTAACTATTTTCTATCTTGTTAGATATTCGTCCAATTCCATGTCAACATACTCCTAATTTAAATCCCATAGGCGAGGTGTAATATTATACATTGATGGGTTTACTATGGATGTCATATATGATGTAATAAACCATATATTGTGTTTACTCATGAGGATTTTTTCGGAAGGACACATGTGCATGTGCACACACATGAATGAGCTTGAGGAATCAACAAGCCTTGACAAGGTTCCATACGCTATATAAGTTGGGTAGTAAACACAGGTTTTGACAGGTGGTCAACATGCAAATGAACAAACGTCTAAACGTTGATACTGTTAGCTTAGGTGCTGGCTAGTCTTGCCGCCCCATGAATTTAGGATAAATTAAATAGTGGGGCATCTGGCGAAGTGAGGCAGAAAGAACATAGGATAAATTAAGTTGTGGGCGCATCGGGCCAAGTGAGGCCGGCAATAAGAGGGTAAACCAAAAACTTTGGTTAAAGTTTTTTGGCGAGCAAAGCGTTCAGCATAAACTTTGGTTAAACAGTGAATAACCCGCAGAAATACATGGTCAACCCGTAATTTAATAGCCGGTCAACGTCTTATCGAACGCTATAGTCCCTTCTATGCCGAAGGCAGGGACTAATAATAGTAATGATAATGTTAAATTGTATAAGGTTGATTAATACTTGAAACCAAGCTTTTTGATACTCATTATCATGTATCTAGGGATGACTTCTTTACTTTATTAAAATAGATGCCGAGATGTTCTTACAAATAAGGATAGGATGCTTTTATTAATTTCATTTTTTCTTTATTCTATTTGACTTTATTTATGTATTTGAGTAACCCTTTTCGCATGTATCATGAATTTTTAAATAAGTTATATTTTTAATGATTACGACTATTTTATTTGGATTATTTTACCTGATTATATATATAGACTTATTATTTTTCTTTCATTTAATGTCTTTTTATTTCTTTTATAATTATTAAAAATATAGCATTTAATAGCTTATTAATCTTTTCAAAGGTAAATATGGAATATTTATATTATAAACATTAATGGAAGGTTAACCACTTTGGTTCAAGAGCCAAAACTTAAGGACCGAAGTGGGGAGGTTTTCTTAACCTCTCTATAGGGTGTTTTGACATTGTTCTCTCCCCACAAACATTCTAATAAAAAAATCCCAAGAATGTTGAGTAGGATCATTTAAGGTTTTGAGAATTTTCCATTTCATATAGATTTAATTTTGTTAGGTTCCACTTTAACACCTTTATTAGGTACAATATGACCCAAATATTCCACTTCCTAAATCCAAAATGCACATTTGGAATGATTACATATTGTTGTTGTTATTTGAATACTTGTAAGACGATGTCAACATGTTTTACATGATATTCCTAGTACTTTTTGTGGGTCACTATTCCAAAAACGAGTAAAAACACAAATTTTCTAAGGAAGCATTTGAAAATAGAATTCATCAAGATTTGAAATGTAGAGGTTGCATTTGTGGGGTTAAATGACATCACCAAAATATCATAATGACCTTATATCTTAAATGAAGTTTTCATAATGTCTTCTTGCTTCATTCGATGATATTTGAAAAGTAGATCCACATTACTAAAGTAAATTATTCATTGCAATTAATCTAATATTTCATCGATGACTTGAATGGGAAACTTATCTTTCATGGGATTATTTTTGAGTTCTATAATATGGAAACATATGCTATGGAACTTACTTTTTGTAAATTCTAACCATTAGTGAAGGGATAGTACTTTGGTTTGGTTGAATGATGCTAGCATCAAGATTTTCTTGAGCCATATGCTCAATCTCTATGTTTTATGCTTATGGTTATATATAAGGTCTAATGTTATGAGTTACACTTCCTAGTTTCAAATGAATAGACATGTTTACTAGTTATCTTTATGATGTACTTTATGCAATATATTACTAGGAAATTTTTAATATTATTAAATTAAAATTCTGTTTTGGGGCCATTGTATATAGGATTACAAGTTGCTTGGTATTATTGCTTTCCATTGATAAGAGAGAATTTTAAATATTCTCAAGGGATTCAGGTGGATATTAGGGACCATCTTCCTATTCCATTTGGACCCCCAATGATGCTTCTTTCAGTTTACTTAATTGTAGCACAGTTTACTATTTTTGTTAGTTTTTTGGGTCTTAAACTTCTTGAGCCATTTTGAGGCCCTTAACGATGGTTGTTTGGAAAATAGGCAGACCATTGAACATGGAAAACAGAGATCATATGCCAAAACTATGACCACAATAAGTTGATGTACTAACTAACCACAAAGGAGCCCACAAACTATTAGCGCTTCATCTCCTAAGGTTAAGTTTTTGGATATCTAGGGTTTTCCATTGTTTATCAGTAATATAAAGTCCCTTGAGCATCATTTTAACATAGTTCAGAAGACATGTATCTATCACATCCCCTCTAAGAGATAAGCTACCATTGCTCAATCTCGTTTGTTTCCATTATGCATGTAAACAATTTTCAGCATTTGTTATTAATGAATTGAAATCTATTTTTCGTTCTGGGTTTGTATTTCTATTTAATATGTATTTCATTTCGTTATTGCATAAATCTATATCATCAAGGCTATTAATGAACAATTTGAGTGTATTTAATGGTTAAAAACATGTTTCTCCTCATAAGAGGTAACAGGTTCAAATCCAAAGAAGGTAGAGTATATGTACCTCCATATACTTTAGTAGTCAAATCCTTATGTACCTTGTACCACAAACAATTGGGTATCATTTATGAATTTGGGGTCTAATATAGATGTGAAGTTAAATTTAAAGTATGGTATAAAATGAGTGGGCCTAATAGTTAAGAGCATATTTTCCTCCTAATAGTACATAGTTTCAAATTTAGAGTGTGGTAGGAGTATGCACACCACCATAGAACATAGCACTCAAATAATTTCTCAGAGGCAACTTTTGTATCTCAGAAACAAGGGGGTATCATACACCAATTTGGTTTATAGCTTGACATTGACCTTAAAATTATATTATTATTATTATTATTATTTTCATTTATCATGTTACAATGCTCTAACTATTTTCTATCTTGTTAGATATTCGTCCAATTCCATGTCAACATACTCCTAATTTAAATCCCATAGGCGAGGTGTAATATTATACATTGATGGGTTTACTATGGATGTCATATATGATGTAATAAACCATATATTGTGTTTACTCATGAGGATTTTTTCGGAAGGACACATGTGCATGTGCACACACATGAATGAGCTTGAGGAATCAACAAGCCTTGACAAGGTTCCATACGCTATATAAGTTGGGTAGTAAACACAGGTTTTGACAGGTGGTCAACATGCAAATGAACAAACGTCTAAACGTTGATACTGTTAGCTTAGGTGCTGGCTAGTCTTGCCGCCCCATGAATTTAGGATAAATTAAATAGTGGGGCATCTGGCGAAGTGAGGCAGAAAGAACATAGGATAAATTAAGTTGTGGGCGCATCGGGCCAAGTGAGGCCGGCAATAAGAGGGTAAACCAAAAACTTTGGTTAAAGTTTTTTGGCGAGCAAAGCGTTCAGCATAAACTTTGGTTAAACAGTGAATAACCCGCAGAAATACATGGTCAACCCGTAATTTAATAGCCGGTCAACGTCTTATCGAACGCTATAGTCCCTTCTATGCCGAAGGCAGGGACTAATAATAGTAATGATAATGTTAAATTGTATAAGGTTGATTAATACTTGAAACCAAGCTTTTTGATACTCATTATCATGTATCTAGGGATGACTTCTTTACTTTATTAAAATAGATGCCGAGATGTTCTTACAAATAAGGATAGGATGCTTTTATTAATTTCATTTTTTCTTTATTCTATTTGACTTTATTTATGTATTTGAGTAACCCTTTTCGCATGTATCATGAATTTTTAAATAAGTTATATTTTTAATGATTACGACTATTTTATTTGGATTATTTTACCTGATTATATATATAGACTTATTATTTTTCTTTCATTTAATGTCTTTTTATTTCTTTTATAATTATTAAAAATATAGCATTTAATAGCTTATTAATCTTTTCAAAGGTAAATATGGAATATTTATATTATAAACATTAATGGAAGGTTAACCACTTTGGTTCAAGAGCCAAAACTTAAGGACCGAAGTGGGGAGGTTTTCTTAACCTCTCTATAGGGTGTTTTGACATTGTTCTCTCCCCACAAACATTCTAATAAAAAAATCCCAAGAATGTTGAGTAGGATCATTTAAGGTTTTGAGAATTTTCCATTTCATATAGATTTAATTTTGTTAGGTTCCACTTTAACACCTTTATTAGGTACAATATGACCCAAATATTCCACTTCCTAAATCCAAAATGCACATTTGGAATGATTACATATTGTTGTTGTTATTTGAATACTTGTAAGACGATGTCAACATGTTTTACATGATATTCCTAGTACTTTTTGTGGGTCACTATTCCAAAAACGAGTAAAAACACAAATTTTCTAAGGAAGCATTTGAAAATAGAATTCATCAAGATTTGAAATGTAGAGGTTGCATTTGTGGGGTTAAATGACATCACCAAAATATCATAATGACCTTATATCTTAAATGAAGTTTTCATAATGTCTTCTTGCTTCATTCGATGATATTTGAAAAGTAGATCCACATTACTAAAGTAAATTATTCATTGCAATTAATCTAATATTTCATCGATGACTTGAATGGGAAACTTATCTTTCATGGGATTATTTTTGAGTTCTATAATATGGAAACATATGCTATGGAACTTACTTTTTGTAAATTCTAACCATTAGTGAAGGGATAGTACTTTGGTTTGGTTGAATGATGCTAGCATCAAGATTTTCTTGAGCCATATGCTCAATCTCTATGTTTTATGCTTATGGTTATATATAAGGTCTAATGTTATGAGTTACACTTCCTAGTTTCAAATGAATAGACATGTTTACTAGTTATCTTTATGATGTACTTTATGCAATATATTACTAGGAAATTTTTAATATTATTAAATTAAAATTCTGTTTTGGGGCCATTGTATATAGGATTACAAGTTGCTTGGTATTATTTCTTTCCATTGATAAGAGAGAATTATAAATATTCTCAAGGGATTCAGGTGGATATTAGGGACCATCTTCCTATTCCATTTGGACCCCCAATGATGCTTCTTTCAGTTTCCTTAATTGTAGCACAGTTTACTATTTTTGTTAGTTTTTTGGGTCTTAAACTTCTTGAGCCATTTTGAGGCCCTTAACGATGGTTGTTTGGAAAATAGGCAGACCATTGAACATGGAAAACAGAGATCATATGCCAAAGCTATGACCACAATAAGTTGATGTACTAACTAACCCCAATGGAGCCCACAAACTATTAGCGCTTCATCTCCTGAGGTTAAGTTTTTGGATATCTAGAGTTTTCCATTGTTTATTAGTAATATAAAGTCCCTTGAGCATCATTTTAACATATTTCAGAAGACATGTATCTATCACATCCCCTCTAAGAGATAAGCTACCATTGCTCAATCTCGTTTGTTTCCATTATGCATGTAAACAATTTTCAGCATTTGTTATTAATGAATTGAAATCTATTTTTCGTTCCGGGTTTGTATTTCTATTTAATATGTATTTCATTTCGTTATTGCATAAATCTATATCATCAAGGCTATTAATGAACAATTTGAGTGTATTTAATGGTTAAAAACATGTTTCTCCTCATAAGAGGTAACAGGTTCAAATCCAAAGAAGGTAGAGTATATGTACCTCCATATACTTTAGTAGTCAAATCCTTATGTACCTTGTACCACAAACAATTGGGTATCATTTATGAATTTGGGGTCTAATATAGATGTGAAGTTAAATTTAAAGTATGGTATAAAATGAGTGGGCCTAATAGTTAAGAGCATATTTTCCTCCTAATAGTACATAGTTTCAAATTTAGAGTGTGGTAGGAGTATGCACACCACCATAGAACATAGCACTCAAATAATTTCTCAGAGGCAACTTTTGTATCTCAGAAACAAGGGGGTATCATACACCAATTTGGTTTATAGCTTGACATTGACCTTAAAATTATATTATTATTATTATTATTATTTTCATTTATCATGTTACAATGCTCTAACTATTTTCTATCTTGTTAGATATTCGTCCAATTCCATGTCAACATACTCCTAATTTAAATCCCATAGGCGAGGTGTAATATTATACATTGATGGGTTTACTATGGATGTCATATATGATGTAATAAACCATATATTGTGTTTACTCATGAGGGTTTTTTCGGAAGGACACATGTGCATGTGCACACACATGAATGAGCTTGAGGAATCATCTTGTTAGCTCTGCTATATAACATCAATGATCTAAAGGTTGGAAACAAACTTGGCCCCTAGATGCGCTCGAAGAAGGCCTTTAACGGTTGCCCTCCCTTTCTCCTTTATTTATCTCACCCTCTCGTCATCTCCATTTCTCATGCTTCTTGGTTAAAAATCATATAAAGGGCCCTCTCTCTTAAGCCTCGTACACTGAAACCTATACCCCATATAACTATGCACCTTCACAAACTCCCACTACCGTGACCTCAGCCATTTCTCTCCGCCACCCCTATCCAACGTTTCCCAGTCACATCCAATGAAATCTACGTGATTGAAACCCTACCATCTGATCATCTCCCACGCAATCGGATGACATCCGCTTCCCCCACAACCATAACGTAGAGGTGCAATAACGCATGATGAAAAGCGGTTTCATCCTTACCCGTCTGCCACACATCGCACGATGATTGAGATCGCACGCCATTGTACCTTTACCTCCAAACCTCCAACGGTGGTGTAAGCAATACCACTTACCACCCATCCTTCGTCCCTGCCCATTAACGTCCGTGCGCTTTTACCACCTGATGACCATCAAATCTGCTTGCTGAGATCTAGTGGCTCACATTCATGCCAGCTTGCCTTTTCTTGATAGCCTCGCCTACTCATCCCCACCGTCTGTTCTCTCAATTCGATGGCTAGTCTCACTCCACCATCTGACTATTCCACCCATTGTGCAGTCCACGTACCTTAACCATTCCATGCTCCTGAAAGGATGAAGGCGGCCAGTGCCCAATACTCGGTGCATTTTCTTCTCAACAATTGCATTCAACACGTAGAATGGCCGAGAAAGGAAGGAACGAACCTCGAGTAGATCAATGCATTTAACAGTTATGGAATGTCATCCCATACGACACTCCAGCCACCTGAGAGTATAGCAGAGCACCTGAGGAGAACAAATTCATCCACTACGACAAACAAATACACTCAAAAGCTCCATCAGGTAGTTAAAGCAGTTGGTGGTCAATTATTACCCCCCCATACTAAAAATGGTTGAGTGCCTTTGTATTCAAACTCTATATATACACAGAAATGAGATGTAATCAGGGTTGATGGTTGTTGTTTTGATGTAGGGTTCAACTTCTGGATACTGTAACTACTTTGATGCTTGCATCATCTCGTCTTCATTTTCAGCTAATACAAACTTCTTTTGTTGTTAATTTCTCACTTTCCATTTCTATTATGTTCCAGGCTACGCTTGATATGTTTTCTTCCTGAACTTTTGAGGTTTAACATTAGAGGAGATGTCATCTTATCTCTATGTTAAAGTCTTGTATTTATCAGTGAATGAGTTATTCAGGTTTCTCTTTCACCTAGTGACAGAGAGTTGTCATCTTGTCTATGCATTAGGGAATTAGATTTGCAGACCTCTTTATTGGTTGCAGTCGACCATCACAAGGTCTTGTGCATCTGCTAGTGTGGTCAGTATTCTCCATATTCACCTAATCCCCAAATTGTGAGTAATTGGTGGTATAAAGCCTTGTAGTCTGGAGGTGTTCACGCATGTCTAGATTCAAGCAAAGTAGAAGTTGTTATCTAGCTTGAAAAAGCATCATTCCTTCCATTCATCCATTTGCAACAATAAGTTGAATTTGTAATGTTCCCAAGCATCTCCGAGCGACAACCATAGGAGAGTTTCTTGTGGTGATAACATTAATTGGCGTTGTTGTCGGGGAGAGGAAATTGAATCTTAGCGTCCCTAGGAGAACGACACAGTTCTAGCTTTGATGATAGATACAACCTAGGCACATTTCTAGTTGTAATGATCTATCTAGCGACTCTACTAGAGAACCAACCTAGTGGTGACTCCACATTATAGTTCTGGCTCAGTTTGTGAGGCATACCTGAAGAAATCCTCAGAAATCACTAGCTGACCAAGTGCTTAACCTTGAGAAGATCGTTAAGCAGAAGAAAACATCACAGAAAGGAGCATCAGGATTAGGTAAGCCTAAGAAATCTTATGTATCTCTGCAGGAGAAGATTATAGCTGAGAATGCACATTTTGAAGATATAAAGCCTAAAATTGTTAATGAAGAACTACCCTCAGAGATTCAAAAAGCTCCTTGCTTATTTAGTTCCCCTTTGGATCTCGGCCCAAAGAAAGTCTCCCATACAGTCCATCATATTCCTTTGTCCCTGTCATCTATTTCATTCCTTCCTACTATTCAATCTGCTAGTATCCTTTCACTTACCTCAACCATGGCATGCCAACCAGCTCCCACGAAGATGGAATGAATAATAGCTGCTAGGTATGGACTCTTGGTCTTTCCTATTCCTTTGAATGCCATGCCTACAGGAAAATACCAGAAATACATGCCTAAGTTCACTGGTATAAAGGGAGTAACAGCTGAAGAACACCTTGAATCCTTTTATAGTGATGCTGATAACTTAGATATCAGTGAGGATGATGTGTGGATGAGAGTGTTTTTCCAGAGCCTTGATAGAGAGGCCATAAAATGGTTCAGAGAACTAGCCCCTAGGTATATTGCTGACATTGAAACCATAGATGATGCATTTTCTTAGCACTGGGGAGATAAAAAATACTTGCTATATCATCATACCGAGTTTGGAAACCTAAAGAGGGAGAATGGGGAATCATTGGCTGATTTTAATAAAAGATTCAATCGCATGTATAGTAAGATACCATCTAAAGTAAAGCCAACCCCCACCTCAGCCAAACTCACTTATGCCAATGCTTTTGACACTAATTTCTACCTGCTGTTACGAGAAAGAAGATGTGCTACTCTAGCTAAAATGCAAGATGTATCCCTAGAGGTAGAATAAAATATCATGGTTGCAGAGAAACTCAAAAGTCAAGTTGATAGAAGGAGGAAGAGAGGTGAGGCTTCTTCTTCCTCTTCTTCATCTTCAAAACCTAAACTAGACAAGATGACTAAGATGATAGAGTCATTGGTTGCTGAAATATCTAAGCTGAAGCTTGAGCAAAGCTCAGGAAAGACAAGGTTTCCGAACACTTTTGCTCCAAGAAACCCAAATCCATTCATAAGAGCAAATGAACAATTGCAAGTCATTCAAGGGGGTAAAGAAGCAAATGAGGAGCAAAGAGTTAAGGCCCCTTTTCAAAATGTAGTCATGGAGGAGTAGCAGTTTAAAGAAGAGGCTGAAAATCATTATATGGAAGATAAAGGCAGTGTTGCCTTTTTGACATTGGCTACGTATGAAGACTCATTATTACAGGACCAAAACAGTCAAGAGTGGGACAGAGAGGCTATTTTACAGGCTGGTGAACAACAAAGATACAATCTGAGGTCAAAAGAAAACAATGTCAAGGAGAATCCTATCCAAAGAGTTGTTGGCCCCACAGAGCAACAGAATATCAGACAGAAAAGACCAGCAGTCGATCCAGCCATCCTCAAAGCATTAGCTCAAGAGGCAAGAGGTCCTGATAAGTCTCCTACCCCTTTCGGCTTTGAATTAGAAGTCCATAAGTTAAAAATCTTTGTGCCTCTGGTAGAACTTGTAAAGAGTGAAGTTTTTAGAAAGCCTATCCTTGATGCTCTTGAGCTGAAAGCCACACAAACCTCCATTGACTCTGTCAATTTGCAATATGATAAGCTTGCAGTTATACTTAGCCCAATTACTGAACCTGTTGATGATAATTCTCCATCATTTTATGTCTCCTTGACTATTCATGACAAAATCCTCCACAATTGCCTACTAGACATGGGAGCTAGCCACAATATAATGCCTAAAGCTGTCATGGAAGAGTTAGGCCTTGATATTACCAGGCCATATCATGATTTATTCTCATTTGATTCAAGGAAGGTGAAATGCCTAGGATTAATTAAAGACCTATCCATTACACTAACTCAGCTGCCCATGAAGAGCATGGTGATGGACATTGTGGTAGCAGATGTCCCTCCTAAGTTTGGCATGTTACTGTCCAGAGGATGGATTAAGAGACTAGGTGGGACATTATAGAATGATCTAACTTATGCCACTGTCCCATTTTTTGGAGGGGAAAGAAGGAGATTGTACAAAGAAGCACAACTGGCCTACATCATCAGTGATGAGAAGAATCCTTCTAATCATCCCATTTATGATGTTGACACCGATTTTGGAGCACGTATCCTCCAAATTGAAGAATCCCAGAAGGCCTCAATGGAGATCAAGAAACCAATGAATCAGGCCGAGGGATGTCAGGTTTGGGAGATGTTCTTTGACAGAGCATGCTCCACGAAGACTGCAAGAGTAGGGGTGGTGTCGTTTTCTCCAAAACAAGAAAGTACACACCTATTTTTTAAGCTGGCTTTCCAAGTCACCAACAATATAGTAGAGTATGAAGCTCTGATATTGGGTCCTAACGCAGCTAAAGACAGAGGAATCAAGAACATAAAGGTGTTTGGAGATGTTGATCTGATCATTCAGCAAGTAAACAAAATGTTTCAAGCAAAGCACCCAAGACTGAAAGCATACAGAGATGAGGTATAGAGACTCAAAGATTCTTTTGATAATTTTTATATCTCTTACATCCCCAGAGTCAAAAATTAGCTTGTTGATTCCCTTGTTGTGTCTGCTAGCATGTTTATTCCTCCCATGCCCCCCAGACTAGTTTAGAAGTCCAAATGAACTATAGACCATCCTTGCCTGACAATGTCCAGCATTGGAGAGTTTTTGAAGATGATGATGAAGTGAATAGGTTCCTGTAAGTCATTAATGAATGTTCCGAAATGCAAATTGACCAAGAGAATGAAGCCTTGGATGAAAGTTCCCAGCCCCAACTTAGAAACAAAATTGGTAAAGATAGCACTGTCCAACTTCCGAACAATCAAATACCTAAGGGTCTAGTTCCTTTAGAAAGTTGTTTGACCAAAATGATGTGCCTTACAAGGCTGCCCAAAAAGAAGACCAATCTATAGTTTGTAAGCATAACATAGGGAGTCCAGATCATCCAAGATATATAAATCTGTCCACTCATCTATCCGCTGACCAATGATTTGAATATTGCATTTTAATGAAGCAATTTACTGATGTCTTTGCCTGGGAATATAGTGACCTGAAACTTATGACAAAAAGATCATCCAACATAAAATTCCTTTAGAGAAAGACACCATCCCTTTCAAGAAGAAGCTGAGACCAATAAATCCTTTGCTTCTCCCACTAATTGAAAAAGAAATCAAGAAATTACTGGCTGCCAAAATCATAGTCCCTCTTAGATATTCAAAATGGGTAGCCAATTTGGTAGTGGTGAGGAAGAAAAGTGGAGAAATCAAACTCTGTGTTGATTTCAGAAACATAAAAAAATCCTGTACGAAAGACAACTATCCTCTACCCAAAATGGAGCATTTTTTACAGAAAGTCTCAGGAGCCAAAGTGATGTCTTTCCTTGATGGATTTTCAGGGTAAAACCAGGTTGTTGTACATCCAGATGACTAAGAGATTACTACATTCACCACTCCTTGGGGCACTTTTATGTATTCCAAGATGCCTTTTGGGCTAATGAATGCTAAAGTCGCCTTTCAGAGAGCTATGGATATAGCATTTGTGGGAGAGAAAGATAAGTTTGTCCTCATCTACCTTGATGACATAACAGTATACTCCAGTAGCCATCAAGACCATTTGCAGCATTTGAAGAAAGTGTTCCTGAAGTGTAGAAGGTTTGGGATTTCATTCAATCCTAAAAAGTCATAGTTTGCTTTAGAAGAAGGCAAGCCGTTACGACATGTTGTTTCTGCTGCAGGTGTCCAGATTGACCTAGAAAGAATAAAAGCAATACAGACCTTCTTTGTCCTGAGATCAAAGAAGGATATCCAATCTTTTCTAGGAAAGATAAATTTCGTGAGGTTGTTTATCCCAAATTTTGCAGAACTTGTGAAGCATATTACCTCCATGTTGAAAAAGTCGTCAGAGATCAAATGGACTGACGCAGCAAGAAGATCCTTTAAGTCCATTAAGAAAGTTATCATGGAAGCTCCTACTTTAAGCAGTCCATATTACAGCAAGGAGTTCCATATATTTTCATTTGCCTCTGATGACATCCTTGCAACAGTTTTAATGCAACTAGATGAGGAAGGTTCAGAGCATCCAGTGGCATTCTTCAGCAAAACCTTAAGGGGTGCTGAGCTAAAGTATGATATCATTGAGAAACATGCATATGCTCTCATCAAGTCTTTGAAAACATTTAGAATTTACATTCTGCATTCCAAGATAATTGCATATGTGCCCTCTGCTTCAATAAAGGATGTCTTAACACAACCCGATGCTGATCGAAAAAGGGCTAAATGGATTGCAAAGCTGATTGAATTTAACATAGAAATGAAGCCCACAAAGCTTGTTAAATGTCAGGGCCTTGCCAGATTAATGGCTGAAGATAATTTCAGATCGTTGGACATAAATCTCATGAGCACAATTGCAAAAAATGGTCAGGCAATAGAACAAACAACTGAACCAGGGAAAAATCGGTCATTAGCAGAAAATATAGCTTCTTGTGATTGGTACTTTGCAATAGCTCACTTCTTGCTGAAGCTAGAAGTTCCTCCAAGTCTTAGTTCAAGCCAAGCCAAAACTATTAAACTCAGGGCAACAAAATATTGCATTCATGAAAATCTGCTCTACTGGAGGGACTCCTCTGGGATTCTGTTGAGGTGTCTGGACAAAGAACAATCCATTGAAGTCATGCAGCAGTTTCATTCCAACATATGTGGAGGGCATCATTATTGGAAAACTCCAGCTCACAAGATCTTCAGAGCCATGTACTATTGGCCCACCTTATTTTCTGATGTCTTTTTATTTGTTAAATCATGTGACAGGTGCCAAATATTTGAAGGGAAGCAGTAGTTGAAGGCCCTGCCCTTAAAGCTCATACATACTAGTGGCCCTTTCCAGCAGTGGGGCTTGGATTTGATTGGAGAAATCAATCCACATTCTAGTGGCCAGCACAGATGGATCTCAAGATCACTTCACTAAGTGGATTGAAGAAATCCCTACCAGAAAGGCTGATCATCAGGTGGTCATGAGGTTCTTGACAGAGAATATCTTCACCAGATTTTGCTGTCCACATAAATTAGTTACAGACAATGAAGCAGCCTTCAGGGCAAAAGAATTGGTGGACATGTGTGATCCAATGGGCATTAAACTAGTTCATTCCACCTCATATTACCCTCAATGCAATGGTCTAGCAGAATCTTCCAACAAAAGCCTGATAAGGATAATTAAGAAGCTGTTGGAAGACGACAAAAAGAATTGGGATTCTAAGCTCAAATATGCACAGTGGGCCGGCCGAGTGACCACCAAGAAATCCACAGGGAATTCTCCATTTAAGCTGGTATATGGCATTGAAGTTGTATTCCCAATACAGTTAACCCTCCCTGTGGCAAAGTTCCTACAAGAAGAGCAGAATGAGGAAGAAGGCATGGCAAAAAGGATCATTGATTTAGCAGAGGTACATCAAATCAGTGAACAATTGGTTGAAAGGTCTGTGGCACATCAAAAGAAGATCAAGGAAGCTTTTGACAGGAGGACAAAGGCAGATAATTTTCAGGTTGGAGATTTGGTTCTAAGGTGGGATGCACTGAACGAAAAGAAAGGAAACCATGGGAAGTTTGATGCTTTCTGGATAAGGCCTTTTATCATTTCTCAGATCCAAAGGAACAATACTTTCATAATGCAAAGTATGGGAGGGGAGATAGTTTTTGATAGCCCAGTTAATGGGTAGTTTTTGAAAATTTATGTTGCTTAAGGTCTTCCGGCCTTAAGGTTTTAAATATGTTATTTTATCAGTTTTAGTGTAGGCTCAGTTACACTCCATGCCCAATGGAACACTAGGAAATGTTGCTAATTTGGTTTTCGTAGGAAAGGAAATGATATGTAGTTCTTGAGACCTCACAGGGAGGATCTCATCCCCAAAAAGAGCCAGTGTTAGCTGTGCTATATAACATCAATGATCTAAAGGTTGGAAACAAACTTGGCCCCTTGTCGCGCTCGAAGAATGCCTTTAACGGTTGCCCTCCCCTTCTCCTTTATTTCTCTCACCCTCTCGCCATCTCCATTTCTCATGCTTCTTAGTTAAAAATCATATAAAGGGCCCTCGCTCTTAAGCCCCCCACGCAAAAACCTATACCCCATATAATTGTGTGCCTTCACAAACTCCCATTGCCTTGACCTCAGCGGTTGCTCTCTGCCACCCCGATCCAATGTTTCCTTGTCACATCCAACGAAATTTGCATGATTGAAACCCTGTCATCTGATCATATCTCACGCGATCGGATGGAATCCGCTTCCCCCACAACCATAACATAGAGGTGTGATAACGCGTAATGGAAAGTGATTTCATCCCTTCCTGTCCGCCACACGTCGCATGATGATTGAGATCACACACCATTATACATTTACCACCCAACCCTCAACGGTGGTGTGTGCAATACCACTTACCACCTGTCCTTTGTCCCTGTCCGTTAACGCCCACACGTTTTTACCGCCCGATGACTTTCGGATCTGCCCACTGAGATCCAACGGCTCACATTCATGTTGCCTCGCCTTTTCCTGATAGCCCCGCTAACTCATCCTCGCTGTCTATCCTCTCAATCCAATGGCTAGTCTTACTCCACCATCCGACTATTCCACCCACTGTGCAGTCCATGTACCTTAACCATTCAATGCTCCTAAAAGGACGAAGGTGGCTTGCACCTAGTACTCGGTGCATTTGCTCCTCAACAACTGCATTCAACAGGTAGAATGGTCGAGAAAGGAAAGGACGAACTTCGAGCATATCAATGCATTTAACAGTTATGGGATTTTAGCCCATACGACACTCTAGCCACCCGATAGTACAATAGAGCACCCGAAGAGATCAAATTCATCCACTACAGCAGGAAAACACACTCAGAAGCTCCATCAGGCAATTAAAGCGATTGGTGGTCAATTATGACCCCTCCATAGTTAGAATGGCCAAGTGCCTTTGTATTCAAACTCTATATATGCCCAGAAACAAGATGTAATCAGGGTTGATGGTTGTTTTTTTGATGTAGGATTCAACTTCTGGAGACTGCAACTACTTTGATACTTGTAGCATCTCGTCTTCATTTTTAGCTAATACAAGCTTCTTTTCTTGTTAATTGCTCACTTTCCATTTCTATTCTATTATAGGCTGTGCCTGATATGTCGTTTTCCTGAACTTTTGAGGTTTAACATTAGAGGAGTTGTCATCCTATCTCTATGTTAAAGTTTTGTATTTATCAGTGAATGACTTATTCATGTTTCTCTTTCACCTAGTGATAGAGAGCTGTCATCCTATCTGTGCATTAGGGAATTAGATTTGCAGACCTCTTTACTGGTTGAAGTTGGCCATCACAAGGTCTTGTGCATCTGCTGGTGTGGTCAGTATTCTCCATATTCACCCAATCCTCAAATTGTGAGTAATTGGTGGTCTAAAGCCTTGTAGTGTGGGGGTGTTCACGCATGTCTGAAGTCAAGCAAGGTAGAAGTGGTTATCTGGCTTGAACAAGCATCATTCCTTCCATTCATCCATTTGCAATAATAAGTTGAATTTGTAATGTTCCCTAGAATCTCCAATCTACAACCATAGCAGAGTTTCTTGGGGTGATAACACATCTCATTTAGTTCCCTTTATTATTCAGAATTTGGCTAGTTTTAAACTAGTATATATTTTATTTGAGTCTGCTTAGGTGAGGTGCACTAGGTTTCACCAAAGCACTTTCTAGGAAGTCATTCATGAATGAGGGGAAGCCTCCCTTGAGTTTCATAACAAGATTTTCTGTCTATAGATACATAGATATATAGTGACTTGGCCTAAAGGGTTAGATCGACCAATTATTTTCAATGTGTGTGGACATTTGGCTAATTCTATGTGATTAGGTTGTTGGTTTGAACTCCCTTAGGTGGCTCACACTAGCATGGAACTAGCCTAATCCAAACCAACATTATCAACATCTAGTTGAGTTAAACCACTATATTCTAAGAAAAAACTAAGAAATGCTTCTCCACATTCATGTATTGAATCCTTAATAAAAATAAGTGTAAACTAGTGCATTTAAGTTAAGGGACTCCAAACTATTCACTTAGCGGTAAGAAACTGGTAAAATTCCGAACAAAATTCAACAAATAAATATAATTACTTATATCATATATATGCATATATATTCCTTAAACTTAATCAATATCTCAATTTATTAAAAAAAAACTTTTTTTATATCACGCCATTTCTTAAAAATGATTTAATCAATTATTGAGTCGAGAGTGTCATTCTATAGCCGGTATGAGGTCAATGTGTATTTCCATTTGTGCTCAATGTGGAGTTGACACAAGTCCCTCTTAAAATAAAAATAAAATATTCTTTGAATAAAATTGCAATGTTGGCTATAATAGAAAATAAAAAATTAATATGTTATACATGTTTAGTTACTTTTCTGTATGACCTAATATAATTTCGTCTAAAGTATTTGGAAGTTAAAAAAATGTTAAAAGACATTTTAATGTTGCATATAATACAATATTCAATGTGGGTTATCAATAAAAATATTTAATTCACTATGTATATATACATAGTTTATATAATATATAATATATTATATATAATATATATATAATATAATATAGATATAAGATATAAAGTTTTTATGGTTAAAACATTTGAAGTTGTGTCAATGTTTGATAGTTTGGGAAGAAAAGTAGCCGTTGTAGCAAAGTAGGCATTAGCCATGGTTGTTTATTAGGTTGAAGATATTGCAAATCCATACCTTCAAAATAAGAATGGCTATCTAGATCTTTAAATCAGAAAAAAAACAAATATATCTCCTTTACTTTTGCTTTAACTTTGTATCACTTAAATCAAGAAGGTCATAGTCCTAAGATCATAGTACTAGCTCCTCCTCCTTTCCTTTCAATAAATAAGATTAGAGTATGATTTATTCATTCCTTTATAGAAAAAAGAAGGCAAGCTATGCTCACACCTTCCTCATTAAGATTAGTACGCACTATTAATATGTCTTTTTGTCAAAATCTTATTTTGTATTGTAAAAAAAAAAATTGCACATAAAGCAATTTGGTGATGCCTCGTGTTATATTCATATTTAACCATCTTATTCATTCTCAAATTATTAATACTCTATATTATTTAATGTTTAATAATTTTACATTAAAAATGTAATGTAAAATAAAAAATATTCAGATAAATAAATGCGCAAGTTAAAAATCCATTCCTTTGCTATAGTCCACCGGAAGAAAAACAGCATTGCATCCAGTAATATATGAGAAAATCTAGACAAATTCAAAAGATTAAAACATTAAAGTGTCGCGGATAAGCCGTGGAAAATATAATGTGTAATGTCACATTAATTATGTTTTAGCTTTTCATAAATGTTACATTACTTTAATCTTTTTAAGGGAAAAAACATCGTTGTAAATCCCGCACAGTCCTTCCGTGCCAATTGTCCTATCAAACCTGATGTATTCATCTTCTCCCCAGTCACTACCCCATGAATTATTTCAATTAATTTAATTTTTGCTTTAGCATACTTGACTTAATTTATGTATTTCTGTAAGCCTTTTTACATGTATCATGAATATTTAAATAGCTGATATTTTTAATGGTTATGATTATTTTATTTGGATTAAGTTGCGTGATTAGGAGTAAATTTATATAGGAGTTGTCTATAATGCGACTTTTTGGAGATTCTGGTGACGGAATCTGGCGGAAGAAATGAGGTTAAATCTTGATTTTTAGCAGTTAAAATGGTTTTTTAACTGCATATTTGGATTCAGCGCCCTAAAAAACCCCTGGGAGCCATTGATTGTGCAGAAACTAACTATCAAACTTGGGATTCCAATAAATTGCTGCCGGATTTTGACCGGAAAATCCGTCGAAAAAACTTTCAAAAAGTCGCGTTATAGACTACTGCATTTATATATAGTATCAACGTTGGCATAGACACATTATTTTTCTGTCATTCAATGTCTTTCTCTTTCTTTTAGAATTATTAAAATTTAACATTTAATAGTTTAATAATCGTTTCAAAGGTAACTATGGAATAGTTATATTATAAATGGTGATCGAAGGTTAACAACTTTGGGGCGAGAGCCAGTTTGAAGGATTGAAGTGGGGAGGTTATATTATCTCCCATAGGGTCCCTTGACATTGTTCTCTCAACAAGAGCAATATAAGGAACAAAAAATCCGAAAAGGTTTTGGAAATTTTCCATTTCATATAGATTTATTTTTATTAGGTTCTACTTTAATACTTTCATAATGTCATGTGGTGCAATATGATTCAAATATTCTACTTCCTAAACCCCAAACACACACTTTGGAATTTTCATATTGTTGTTTTTATTTGAATACTTTTAAGATGATGCCATGTTTTACATGATCTTCCTAGTATATTTGGTGGGTTACTATTCCAAAAAAGAGTAAAAATCCAAATTTTCTAGGGATGCATTTGAAAATAGAATTCATCACATTTTGAAATGTAGAGGATGAATTAGTGGGACCAAATGACATCACCAAAATATCATAATGGCCTTTTTCTACCCTAAACGAATTTTTGGGTATATCTCCTTACTTCATTTGATGATATCCAAAAAGTAGATCAAACTTACTAAAGTAGCTTATTCATTGCAATTCAGCCAATATTGCATTGATGACTAGAATAGGAAGCTTATCTTTCATGGGATCTTTTTTAGTTCTCTATAATATGGAAACATTTGCTATGGACCTTATTTTTTGTAAATTTCCACCATTAGTGAAGGGAAAGTACTTTTGTTGGGTTGAATGATTCTAGTATCAACAATTTCTTGAACCATATGCTCAATCTCTATCTTTTGTGTTTATGGTTATCTACAAGTTCTAATGTTAGGTGGTATACTTCTTAGTTTGAAATGAATAGCATGTTTAATATTTATTATTTATGATGTACTTTATGCAAAATATTACTAGTAACTTTTTAATCTTATCAACTTTAAATTATGTTTTTGGGGCCATTATATATAGGATTGCAAGTTTCTTTCTCTTCTTTCTTGCCATAGATCAGAGAGTCTTATAAGTATTTTCAAGTGATATAGGTGGATGTTGGTGACCAACCGCCTATTCCACTTGGATCCCCAACATTGTTTCTTTTAGTTTCCTTAATTCGAGCACAATTTACTATTTTTGATAGTTTTTTCGGGTCCTAAACTTCTAGCACTGTTTTGAGGCCCTAAATGATGATTTTTTAGAAAAGGAGTAATATAGCGGGGTGTGGTAGGGGTTTATAGTTGTTTTCTTTCCTTGGATATATATTTATAACGAGGTATTGTATGCATTAAATAAAGATTGTATGCCAAAGTTACGACCTCGAGAAGTTGATGTACCAACTAACCCAACGAGGCCCACAAACATTTGGGGCTTCATCTCCTAGGTTAGGTTTTTGGATGTTTAGGGTTTTCGATTGTTTCTTAATAATAAAAAGTCCTTTGAGCCTCATTGTAACATAGTTAATAAGATATGTATTCCTCACAACTCTCCTTAGAGATAAGCTAACATTGCCTGAGCTAGTTTGTTTCCATTGTGCATGTAAACAATTTTCAATATTTGTTATTATAATGAATTTCATTTCATTTTTTGTTGTATCTATGTATTTCTATTTAATTTGAATTTTATTTCGTTCCTGCATAAATATGGATCGTCAAGACTATTAATGAATAATTTGAGTGTATTTAATGGTTAAGAACATATTTCTCCTCATAAGAGATAACAAATTCAAAACCAGAGAAGGTAGAGTACTTGTACCTCCATAGACTTTAGTAGCCAAATCCTTGTGTACCTTGTCCCACAAACAATTGGCTATCATACATGAATTTGGTTTCTAGCATAGATGTCAAGTTAAATTTATATTATGGTACAATATGAGTGGCTTAATGGTTAAGAGCATGTGTTTCATCCTAATAGTACACAATTTCAAATATAGAGTGTGGTAAGAGTATGTACACAATGATAGAACATAGCACTCAAATCATTGCACAAACATAGCTCACGTATCCCACAAACAAGGGGGTATCATACACTAATATGGTGTATAGCTTAGCCATTACCTTAAAATTAGATTATTATTATTATTATTATTATTTATCTTGTGATATTATTCTAATTTTTTTCAATGTTATTGAATATTTGTCCAATTCCATGTCAATGTACTCCTAATTTGAATCCCCTAGTGATCCAGATATATATTCGTGGCCACTCACCTATTCCACTTGGACCCCCACTATTGTTTCTTTTGAGGTTCCTTAATTGTAGCGCAACTTACTATATTTGGTAGTTTTTTCACGTCCTAAACTTCTAGAGCCATTTTGAGGACTAAATGAGGTTTTTAGGGAAAACGAAGAGGCTAGAAAAGTCCCATAAAACTATAAATCTTTATTTTCAACCTCCTCTTTGAGATCTTTGAAATGAGGTATTATGATAACCGAAAATAAATTGTATGCCAAAGTTACGACCTAGGGAAGTTGATGTACCAATTTAGCCAAACAAGGCCTACAATTTTGGCACTTCATCTCCTAGGGTAATGTTTTTGGATGTTTAGGGTTTTCCATTGTTTATCAATAATAAATAGGCCTTAGAGCCTCATTGTAACATAGTTCAGAGGCATCTAGTTTCCACATCGCTTCTTAGAGATAAGTTACAATTGCTCGAGATAATTTATTTCCATTTATATATGTAAGCATATTTCAATTCTTTGAGATTAATGAAATGAAGTTTTATTTGTGTTACATCTCTATGTTTATGTGTATATCTATATTTTTTTGTGTTCCTACAATGTCTAGATTAGTGGTACCAGAGCAGTTTTCCCTTTCTACATTTTTGTTTGCATGTCTTAAACGAGGTAAGGGTATAAGGAGTTAGGGCTTGAACTGGTTGAACCTTTGCAAGACCATCCTTATGAACCCTGATGACCTGCCATGGTAGAAGAAAATAAATATGAGGGGGTAGGAGATCCTTTCAAAATATTTCTCGAGGAATCCCTCGAGTGACAAAGGAACGGGATGATGGATAATGTTTCCTAGATCCTTCAGTAGCTACCCACATTTGATGCACCTTCATCCAACATCCACTCTAGAGGCACCACTCCTTTTAAGGTACAAGTTAACTTTGACATTTCCATATTTGAAGATCAATAGATGCATATGTTGTAGATAGATGGTTAAATGTGTTAGAAGAATTTTTTTTTCATTTCATGACTTTTCCAATTAGGAAAAGATTATCGAACTCCTCAAAGCCACCCCACATGTCAAGGACTCATGGGAAACCTACTGTGAACAAAGGGACATGAGGGAATCCTCACATTTTTCAGCTGTGCCCACTTCAAATTCTTTCTGAGATGCCATAAAGGAACAACATTACCCTCTCGGGAGCTATGAAGATAAATACATAAAGTGGACCACGCTACAGCAGGGAAACGACCAAGATGTGTCAAAGTTCACAAATATTTTCCATACCCTTTGCAAAAAGTTGGCCATCAAGGATCCTTATCAGCATTTGGTACTCAAGTACTATAGTGCCTACACAAGTACATCCAGGATGAGGTGGAGTTGTTGGAAATCTCCTTGTTTGGTGCTACCTATTAGTACACTATCAAGATCAAGCATATATCTAAATAGATTATGCAAGAATTCGGATATGCAAATCTGAAGAAAGGGAAAGATGCTCCCAAACAATAGACTAAAGGATAAATCCAAGGCGGGGAGACCTAGGACAACCCACCGAAGCCGCAAGAAAAGAAAAAAACCACAAAAACAAAGGACACAGAGAAATGGTGTGACTTCCATAACAGTCCCACTCACAAGATAAGTGAGTGCCGAGCCTAATAGTCACTAGTGGCCAAGGTTTTCGAATCAGATGCATCTTCTAACTATGAGTCAAAAATCGACAAGGGGAATGATAGAGGGAAGAAAATTGTCGATGCGAAGACTAGTTCCACCGTTTCCACCACAAATATCAAGAAGGATGAGCCCAAAGGTCTAGACGAGGGAGAGCGATTCTTCCACTCATAGATGTTGGTCAAGGGTTCTCTGTTGTAGTTCATTTTCGATGGCGAGAGCCAAAAGAACCTCATTTTAGCAGAGGTTGTGAAGCAGTTAGGACTATCAATCACAACACACCTGCAACTGTACACCATTAGGTGGCTTAACCAAGGATGAGATTTCCATGTCAGCCAATAGTGTTGCCTTCCGCACAACATGAAGGCATTCACATATGAGGTATTGTGTGATGTTGCTCCTCTTGAAGTTTCTGACGTATTATTAGGCCAACCATACTTATGGAAGCGACATCTTGTGTATGAGTCTAGGCCTTGAACTATTATTATTACTTCAGGAAATAAGTTGTACAGGATATTGGAGGTAGCACCGCCTATTCCCATTTCTTTGATTGTTGTGAACCAATGTTGTAAGATCATTTCCGACATTGGGAATTTCTTTTCCTTAGGATTTGCCTCAGGGCAAGAAGAAGGTTGTGGCCACAACATCTAAACAGGGCTCATCTGCACAATAACAGCAGATGGAAAAGGTTGTGGAGGCATACAGGGACATCTTCACCTCACCCACAGGAGTAACTCTACACTATCAGGTCAAGTAGTCCATCGATCTGACACCAGCCATGCCGCTACCCAATGGACTGATCTATCGACACTCTGTTCCGAAGAATGATGAAATAAAGAGGTAGATTCAAGAGTTGTAACAGCAAAAGTACATCATGAAAACCCTATGGGAGCCTTATCGTGTTTTTATAGAAAAAGGACAGGACCTGGAGACTTTGTATTGACTATTGGGCACTTAACAAGATCACTCTTTGGAATAGGTATCCAATCCCCCAGATTGATGACCTTCTGGGACAAGTCAAGGGGGGCAAATATTTCAGCAAGATTGAATTGAAGTCCATTGATCATCGATAACAAATTGAACCCTCTGATGTGTCGAAGTGCTGATAGTGCTAGACCCCCCAACATGTCAAGGGATCTCCCAAGTAAGAAGTCCCAACTAGACCTCAAACCATTTCGTTTTGGAGTCCCAATAGTGGTTCGTACGATATCGCCTTGACCATAGTTGTGCACAGAGGTAAGTAGGATGTCCTTGTTGGTAGTAAGAGTGTGACATGCACATCAAGCCAAGGAAGGTGCATGAATGGTTCTAACACATGGAAATTGGGGTGAGTACACCCCTTGGAAACTTGTGTAAACACACAGATTGGAAGGGAACATACAAGCAAAGATGCATCACAAATTGGAAGGCGGGCGAACCAACAATCTAAATTGATGGTTAAACCAACAACACATCTCAGTAAGATTCATACATACATATACAGAAAGATTCTATACATACATGTTGTCATGCGGAAGGAGTTAATCTTGCGGACAAAACCAACCTCCCTAGAAGCCTAAGACTTTCTAGTGACAAACAAGACAATTAAGAGCAATCCTTCTCTAAACATGCATTTACCATACAAGAAATCAAGTGTTTTAGATCCTACCTGTAGTCCAAAGCTGTTGTAGTAGTCTAGCCTCGTCGATCCAGATGAGCTCCTCCTTCACTTCGAAACCTGCATACACTAACAATCAAACGATTACATAACACCTGAATATCTCATAAAACAAAACATATTCAACATATAGACCAAGGAGTATATGAAACAATTCATTAATAACAAATCATTGAGAAGAATGGACTTATTTGTATTAATAGAAAACAAAAGAAACCATTACAACCTGAGCCTTGGTGTTGTGCAAGTTCCTCCCAGGGTCCAGCAAGAGTTTTCCTTTACTTTGATAAGCTCACCCACTTCCAAATGAAACAAGAAAGGATGGGAATCTCTCATCACAAGCTTCTACAAGGAAGTCCTAATTCCAGCAGCATCTACCCTTTGGAATGTTCAGCTTTCAACCTCCCCTCCTCTGGCCCAATGCCTGTATTTATAGTGTTCTAGAGGAAGTTATTCAGGTCCAACATCAATGAGATACTCCCTCTTTTGGATGGGGTAGCTCCTCTCTTGATGGGATAAGTTCCTCTTTCATAGGGATGCATGAACCATCTGGAGGCGCTCAATACACGTCAAACAATCTCCTAGAATGCTCTAGAAATGACCACAAGTAACTTTTTTAAGATGAAACTCGCGCCTTTTGACCTTTACAGGAGTACGCACCCATCCCTTGACTTACAGAGCGTACAAGTACGTAGGTACAATGAGCTTGGGATGCGTACACGCAGGCAATGTAGAGATAACCTGCGTACCCAGAGATAAACATGATCTCTAATGACTTTCTCTCTTTCTTGAAGTTTGACATGGAGAGCAGAGGTATAAGGCTTGACAAGGAGGACAGTATGATTGTTGATGGAGCCATACTAACTGCAGATAGTCATGGTGACAAATTTTAGTGTAACAGGTTGCCCCCTAAAGTGCGAAGCCTGTAATAGATAAGAGTTTTATATCATCTAGGAAGGGTGAATTACTTTATCATTTCAAGGATTATCTCGTGGAGAGCCTGGTTAGAACCTGCAATTTTCAACGCAAAATACATGTAAACTCACATCACACTGATTAGCATTCAATATCTCTTTCATTTCCAGGTCTCAAAATTCAGCAGCCGACTTGCTAGCCAATGTCGCTTCCAAGCTCCTCCCTTCCGAAGACTATAGCCCAGATAGATTTTCAGTAGAATTGCTTTTTAGGCCATCAATTCCTAACAATGTAACTAATTGGAGAGTATTCAACCACGATGAAAACATTTTACAGTTTTTAACCTCCGAAAAATCCTATGATAATCAAATCATTGAGGAAGACAAACATGATATTCAAATGCGAGGTAAACATGAAGAAAACTCAATCCCAAAGCATATGGTGAAGCTTGAGGATCTTTACGACATTAAAGACAGGTTTAAACCTGTGACCAATACGAAGCTCTAGAGCTCTACCTTAAGGTTTGAATTGATAAACCTTGTCACTGAACAAACTCCTCAAAACATTAATTTAGGATTAGGAATTTCCATGGAGGAAAAGGAAGCATTCATTAGACTGTTACGCAAAAATAAACATGTTTTTGCTTGGAAATATGACAATCTAAAAACGTATGATACATCCATTATCCAACACACTATTCCGATGCTTCCCGAATGGAAACCAGTTCAACAAAAGTTGAGGAAAATACATACAAACTTAGAGAGTCAAATAAAATCGGAACTCAATAAACTCTTGAAAGCTAAGATTATTTTTCCCGTTCGGCACTCAAACTGGGTCTCCAATATTGTACCCGTCAGAAAGAAAAATGGCGACATAAGGATTTGTATTGATTTCAGAAATTTAAATAAGGCGAGTTTAAAAGATAACTTCCCATTACCCACTATGGAGCAGATACTCCAATCAATGGCAGGCTCAGAGTTAATGTCCTTTTTGGATGGTTTTTCACGATATAATCAAATTTTGGTCCATCCTAATGACCGACTCAAAACCACATTCAGAACAAAATGGGGAACGTATGCGTATCAGAAAATGCCTTTCGGACTTATTAATGCAGGAGCCACATTTGAAAGAGCAATGGATATCGCTTTTAAAGGGTTAATTAACAGAACAGTAGTCGTCTACTTAGATGATATTACTGTATTTTCTAAAGAGAGATCCAAT
>APFE031101224.1:0-10983 GCA_000404065.3 Pinus taeda
GATGATACAAATGACAAAACCTCCTTTCTATATATAGGAGTCTAAGGAGTCACAATATAACCCAGCCGATCTAACAACAATAATATAAAGCCACAAAAATAAATATAGAGGGATTCTATGGGGCACAGTAATAATAATATGGGGGAAATAGGGGCACAACAATATTAATAAGGGGTACGACTACAATAGTAATGGGGTAATCACTAGTATTATAGGGACCCAACATAAAGTGATCCAAAATCTTAGTGGAACCTAGGGGTTGGTTAGCATAAAGGTTGGGATGGATCCTGAGGGTCCCAATGCTGATGTTGAAGGTCTGTATGGTGTGTTTTCATCAATTATACTTCCTTAATGTGACGTAGGAGGTCGAATCATATCATAGTGACCTCCCATTGCATCTTTACACCCAATTGGCTAGTTACTTGGGTATATGTGAGAGGAGGGTGTTACATATAACTCCTCCAACTCCAATTTATTGAGTAAATTAGGTGACAGAGGGCATGTCACACAAGTTAACTACATCCAAGTTGTCTACTAAAATGGAAATTCAAATTTTCTTAATTTATTTAAGGCAAAATCAAATTGAGAATTTCTTGCTACATTTTTCAACAATCCTTCTGGTGAATCTAATCCATGTTGTTGATGATAGTCAATAGTTCCAACACAATAATATTTTAATAACAACAACCAATGCATATAAGTAGCGTTCAAAATAAATGAAATAGTAAAAAAAATAGATTAAAACACAATCGATGGAGACCCCCCAAAGTGCTCCAACTATGTTACTACCTAACCACATCAATGAAAGTTCCTCCATCACTCCTCTCACTAAGCACACCTCTGTTGCGGCCTCCATCACCCTAAATCCCATCAATTGGTTTTAGCCTCCATCTTTCTGCTTCCTAAAGAACCCATCAATAGCATAAAGACAAACCCCTAATCCTTTACCTTTACCTTTTTTATGAGCAACTCATATTGAAACTTTTAAGACGAAATTAAATTTTAAGACAAATGATTTATTCTGTGTTAAAAAATTGTCTTAAAAGCCCCCTCTATGCAGTATTGTTGAATACAACAACAAAAAAAATTTCTCTAATCGTATTAGTAGAGATTGGAGGGATATAAGAGGAATTATTGTTCAAGAAATCTTGTGAGGAAAAGTTGTCTCATTCTTCAAATTCGGCTACCCCCACAAACGAAAAGCCCAAAAAATCATTGTCTTTATATAAGATAACCTTAATGGTAAGTGAAATAACAGCCTCAGTATATGCATGAGACACTAGTACCCTGCAAGCTAGCAGAAATAGTGCCCACTGTTAGAGTCAATTTTTCAGTTTTTAGAAAATATTGTCTTAAATTATATATTTTGTGTTAATTGTTAATTGTATTAAATAGGTTTCATCTTAATTGTCATTGTCTTAAATATAAAGTTGTCTTAAAATATTTTTGTCTCAAGTTGTTTTTGTCTTAAAATATTTTTGTCTTAAACTATTTTTGTCTTAAAATATTTTTGTCTCAAATTGGTTTTGTCTTAAATATAAATTTTTGTCTTAAAATATTGATCCATGTGGCTCCAGAGGCACACACAGGACAAAGAGGGCTTACAAAAGCTCGAAAATCAAAGTGATCAGAATGATTTCTAACTAGGACCAAAGCATAGGTCTCATCTTCCTAATCGTGGTGGTGTGAACAGTTTGTCAATCCAAGTCTGGATGAAGGAGATAAAGGCAGTCAAAGTTTGGTTCACTTTTGCTAACTCGGTAGGCTTAATAAAGACACAATTTCGAAGTTTTCTAGCGAATGAAATCTAGCCAACTCTGGCCAGATTCTGGGTGAAATTGTGGCTTCATTAAAATGTCTCCTACAATCTATTTTCAAATTTTCCAACAAATGACCAATTTCTTTTATAATAAGGAATTAAAAAATATATATATAGTATTTAAAGTGGTGGCGAGCCATGACATCTTCCACCCACATCACACCCCAACACTCAATACATGTCATGAGATAAAGCGAGGCCGACGAGGATTAAACTCGTCCAGCCCACGTGGGTCGGCTACCACCGAGCGACCCCATGTACAACAAACTTTAAAATGTACCATATAACGCGCAACAGATATACCAACCCACAAACAAACCTCCGTTGGTTTCAAAATTAATGCAACCAACCAACCCATAAAACTTTGTTCTATCTAAATAAATAAATAAATAAATGGTTAACCAAAATAGTATTGTGTGCTATTTTCGAGTTCGCGGGGTTTGAACCCGACCCACCTCCACACAATCCGCTAACCATACCAATGACCCACAAGAGTCCTCATTGGTACCTTCGCCCAAAAATTGATAGAAACCCAGTATTTCATCAGTATGTTGAAGGCAGGATGGAGGAACCAGGAGTGGGCACGAAAAACTAGGCAACATTTTTTTTAATTAATTTATTTCAGGTGGAACCATGATTAAGCGAAATTTCTAAGAGGGTGAAATTTTGCAGCATCCAAATTGGACAAACAAAATTTATGTTGATCTTACACCTCTTAGCAACACAAACCCGATAGTGCAGTCGGTTTCTTGATCTGAGCAACACAATTGCAGAGGACTCGGAGGAGGAAATCTTTGAGGAATCTAGGGGGAACCTAAAAGATTCCTTAAGCCCTAGATTTTCATTTTTTCAGAATTCAGAAATTTGATAGTCGATTTTTCACTATTCAATGCCACAAATCTTATGGTGTGTTCAGATTTTTCATTTTCTCATTCTATTTTTCAGCCACATTTCAATGTGGAGTGCAAGTGTCAGAATTGATGTGCGAGCAGCCATTTCATGAGATTTGACATCGTGAGATCAATGGTACGAATAGCTTCAACAGTTTGACATCCTTTTCTTCAGATGGCCCTTGGATGTGGGCTATATGTAGTGTGTTCATGTACTTCTTTTACTATGCATTGCGCTCCACGGATCCCTGTTTGATGTTTGATGTGGGATCTTGTCTCTTACTTGTTTTCATGATTCCTGTTTGATGTGGTGCAGAATCATCTGTGTGATGTACTTGTTGTCATGATTCATCATGTTTTGTTTGAGATCCCTTTGTCATCATGTTTATGGGATACTCATGTTGTCACCATGTATGTTTGCATTGAGCTCCCTTTTATGCCATATTGGTGGGATGATCATCATGCATGAGTTTTGTGTCATAATGATAAGAGTCTTTTTGACTGAGAGTTCCTATAGTGGAACATCTCTTGGAGCCACTCCTGGTGAGGGAATTTTTATTATATGATAGCAATATCACCTCTTATGTACATCATCACTATTGATAGCACTTAATGCAACGACCTGCACCATCTTGACACTGGGGCCCAGAGACGTAGTCCCTCCTGGACGAACTCCGTTATCAATGTCTTGTTATTTTATGTTGCTGATGATTCTCATGTTCCTCTTCTATACATCGTTCATATGTATTCACTAATGTTCTTTTAAAAATGCAATTTAACACATCAAGAAAATAAAAGGTCTTGGAAGGGTCTTTCATCACACCGAGACCTGGATCAAATATTTTTGTCTTAAGTATGAAGTTTTATCTTAAATTATTTTTGTCTCAAATTGTTTTTGTATTATATTTTATATTTAAGATAATTTAATTGATAATAAATTTTAATGTAAAATAGCTAAAATAAAAGTGACTTTTTAAGACAAAATATTTCTTTTGTCTTAAAAGTTCCCTTCATGTAGTAATGTGCTAACCAGTTATAGTAAGAATCCTTGAGCTCGGACCAAAATGCCTTATACCCACTACCACAGGCGTCATGGTCCATTCACAACCATTGAACCTATTACCCAACCACAACATGTAGGAAAGTTCATCCAACCATGTATTTTCCTCAGACCGAAACATCCCTCTACCAAAAAAATACATTTAGGTAGAGGACCAAAATCCATTGCCAAAGGATAGGTTTGATACCACTAAGTTTATAATGTTTCGAAGAACATGGAAAACCTTCACCATACAAAGAATTGCCACCATATGCTAAATTTTGAGAATAGAGCTAAGAAAATATCCCTACCTAGAAAGAGGAGGCTCCACATGGATCTTAATAGAATTGTCTTCATTTCGAGTGAGAAGAGAGTTGATACCTATTTTACCTTGATGGAAAATTAACCTCATATCACCTAACAAACTGAAATTGTGAGAGAGGGTTGTAGCGTGAACCAAGAAATGAGCCATAATTTCTTTAGTTGGAGACAACTCTAGAATGTCCACGAATGAGAGACCAACAAAGAGCAATTCCTAGAGAGTTGCAACAGATACCCTAAACACCATGCCTAAGTTACCCATTCTATTAATAGTTCTATTTCATATTTCAAGGAAAACACCACTACAACCACGATCAACATGTATAATTATTATGCTCATACCCAAATTCAATGCAAGGGTGATAGAATTTAATTGTGATTGAGACATTCCTATAAAAGACTAGCACTATGCTAGGTGATGAGCAACATGATTTGTTTAGATGACCAATTTGATTTATGTAGATGATCACTCCAGATAATTATACTAATACATCATGTGGAGATCAAACCAGTCATTCTTCCATTCGATGGCCATTGTAGCTTGTATCAGTTGGCAATCCAATGATATGTCTGATCAAATTGATGAGGGTAGCTCGGAAGCTAGGTGGAATGCCCTTACAACATTTGTCATGATATCCATTTCATCATAGAGGATAATACTCCACTATGGGGAGAAGTTTTAATGTGGTTATAAAAAGTAAATAAATAACTATGAAAGTTTTATGGTTTTATATATGTTATCCTCAGTATTCCTAATAGGAAATTAAATCTCTTCAGACTCCAAATGAATGCATGAAATATACAAGATGAGATTCTGTTGCATCATTCCATAAACAAGATTCAATCAACTAAAAGGATATTCAATAGAAAAATATTCAAACAATACTTAAAAATCACATGCCTCTAAGATACACCCTTCTAAGTTAGCTTCTTTTCCATATAAAATGTCATGCAATTTTGCACGCAAAAGAGATTTAAAAGAATTCTCCATTGAAGTGAATAAGGAACAAAAATTAATCTTAACATGAAAAATAATTACAATCTTCTCTAAGTATTTTTATGAACAATAATGTTTTCAATAAACATCTCATGTTTTTCTTTTGACATCCTTAACTTTTCAACTAAAAGTTAATCAATATGAAACATCTTCGAAATATATTGCTAAAGCTAAAGCTCTATTATATTTATATGAAGAGACATTAATTCATAAATTACAAACAAGTTATTCGTCAAAAAATTCATCAAATATTTTTCAAAAGTTCATACTTCAAAATTTTGGGAATATTTTTGAAAAAATATTCATTAAGAAAAAAAATAAAATTTATTAGCCATTAAAAAAGGGGGAAAGGGTCATCAAACTAGTTGTAAGAAAATAAATCATTTCAAATATTTGAGATGATTAGCTTATAATTTGCAAGAAACTACCTTTTTCAAGACAATTCAGAAAGAAAATAGTGTTTTATGAAAATTTTCAAATTACTCTTTACTAATCTCATCAAAATTTTGTATACTTTGAACAAAAGAAACCATATATTATCCCTTCCTTACAAAAAAAAAAAAAAAAAAAAAAAAAAAATCAACAAAAAAAAGACAAATATTGCTTTGAAATGACAATTGAAATGCTATGAATGTCTTGAATACAATTAGAAAATGACATGGTCAGTTTACTTGTTGGGTCCATGCTTGTGGAAATTCTGACTTTAATATTCTTCTTTTCCTCTATTACAATTTTATGTACAAATTAATAAGAAAATAGGGTTGAGTTTTTTCATTTGACTTCAAATATTAGGCTCTTTGTGGCTTCCCACTCATGCACTTGTATGTATCAATTTGTGGTATTTTATTAGTATTCATGTAGGGAGCGTAATGGTTCAACCCATGTCCCTATTATTTATTCTGTATATTACTCAGTATTTAATTATAATATATATATATAGGTAAATTACTGAGTAAATTGTCTCCCATTGTGGTGATTATAATGTTAATGAAACATTCTCAAAAACTTTGTTAACATTCACTTATTTTCATTATTTATTCATTTTAGAAGGGTTCTTACTTCTACTCCTCAATATGATTATATGGTTTACATACTTTCTATTAGTTTTTGGAACCAGGTGGGTTAGTTGGTAAATATGGGCCTTCTATATGCAATTCGATTTATTTAGTTCTCACATAACTTAAAATATTTTATAGTCTAGTGAAATATATTTAATATTCCATGTTTCTTTACCAATTACCTGACTAATATCAAGTATTCAATTAACTGATCATCTCTATTCCATTTTAATGTTAGTTTATTATTTCCCCATCTGTCATAAGATGTGACAACTCTATTCTAATAAAAATCTCCTATAACAATATTATTTATAAAGGTTCTTTGAAGGTTCTCCTTCATTCTAATCTATTCCTCCTTAGCAACTCTAAATCAAGGCTTACGCTTTATAATATTTATAATAGTAATTGCATAAAACTATTTTACATAAATATATAGGTAAATCTCTTATACTCTAATTTACTTTAACTTCACATACCCATTATCTACAAAATCTAGATTTACAAATATAGGCGATAGATTCTAAAGTTCTTATTGATAGCATAGTCATCTTACAATTCCTCAGTTCAATTTCCTCAATCTAGATTACACAAATAACATTGTTATTTGATCCATAATTTTTGTTGATATTAGTTGTTAAATAAGCATATACAATAATGCTCTTAAATAGAATTTAATTTAATAACTTCTTATAATTACCACATATTTATACATGCATATAATTATCAGATTTCACTACTTAGGTTTTAACATAAGATATATTAAGAACATAACATCTAATATACTATTTCAACTCTCAGATCTATTACTTATTGCACAAATCTTTAATAATACCAATGCATGGTAAGCATATACATCCCTTATACCCTATAAATTTCTATTCTTTAAAATCATAGAAAAACACAATCATTATAACAATGATTTTTTCTAATCATAATACATTATTTGGGGATTATTCAAGAACTGAGCATATTACACCCAACCATGAATGACCTCTACCAATTCCCCTTGAGCTAAGATATCCTTGTCTGCTATAATCAACAATATATTTGATTCATAGGTGGTTTTATTTTATAACTTTCTTCCAACAGAGTTTTAGTAGCACCTTGCTTTAAGGTCGGTAGTCATTGTGGCTATGCCTTTTTATTTTGGTCTTTTTTAAAAGAAAAAAAATATTATATTTTTCTTGAAAGCATATATTTCTCTCCCTCAATTCTTTATTCCACCCCACTTAGCATTTGTCTCTAACTAAATGATTAACATAATATTTCTCTCCCATTATGCTAATTTTATTTCTTTTTAACTATTTTCTCCTAACAAATTTTAGGAGACTTTTAAGGGACGCCCATCATGTGGACTTGACAACAACAACTTTTTCCTAAGTTGGCAAGGAGTCTTCTAATTCGAGTTCTCTTGTCCTGAAAACTCCCAAGAAATATATATATTAACATAATTTAAAATAAAATAATAATTTCATCAACACATAAGTCTTCAACATGGCTTCCATAGCCATTCAGTCTAAATATAGTTCAATGTCTAAAAATAGTAATTGTTTAAAAGTAAAGACACATAGGTATTATAATGTAAATAGTTGATAAATAGCTGGAAAAAAACCCATGTGACCAACAAGAATACAATTCCAGAAGGAGATAGCTAAACATGACATAAAACCATTATTGAAACCTTAGGGTTCACACAAAAAAGACAAAGCATAGGGAACATAAAAGAGAACTCTATAAAAAGAGAGATCGAGCCAAAATACTCAATAACCGAAGGACAAATAAACTGCCTGATGAATACAAAAATAAGGCATTGAGGCCTGCAAAATTAAACCAAGAAATTGGGAGCAAGTTGCCTAAGAAGCCCATAACAAAAATCTTGGAAAAGCTAGACAATAAATACAAAGAAAATAGGGAAAGTATGTGAGGAAAATGATCACAACAGCTTCCCTACGAGGAGACATTATCATCAAACGTAGAGGGCTCCAGTAGTTGTGGCATTAATTAGGTGGTGACACATCTAAGAAAGATCCCATGAAACATTAAAGCCATAACCAGAACAACGTTGGAAGCAAGGAGAACCCCCACGAAAAGGGCCACAATGAAACTTGAGCAGGCATAATAGGCCACAACGAGGAATGCATGCCACACAAAAAAACCTTGGTCTCTTAGCATAAGAATAAAATCCCAGCCACTTGGAAGGATGGAAGTACAAAATAGAGGCTCAAACCATCTGATGTTTCAACCAACATATCTTTAGTAGCGCCTTGCTTTAAGGTCGGTAGCCATTGTGGCTATGCCTTTTTATTTTGGGCTTTTTCTAAACAAAAAAATATTATATATTTCTTTAAAGCATTTATTTCTCTCCCTAAATGCTTTATTCCACCCCACTTAGCATTTATCTCTAACTAAATGATTAACATAATATTTCTCTCCCATTACACTAATTTTATTTCTTTTTAACTATTTTCTCCTAAAGAATTTTAGGAGACTTTTAAAGAAGGTCCATCATGTGGACTTGACCAAAACAACGTTTTCCTAAGTTGGTAAGGAGTCTTCTAAGTTGAGTTCTCTTGTCCTGAATACTCCGAAGAAATATATATATTAACATAATTAAAATAAAATAATAATTTCATCAGCACGTAAGTCTTCAACATTGCTTCCATAGCCATTCAGTCTAAATATAGTTCAATGTCTAAAAATAGCATTTGTTTAAAAGTAAAGGAAAAGGGGTAGTATAATGCAAATAGCTAAGAAATAACTAGAAAAAAGCCCATGTGGCTAACAAGAAGACCATTGTAGAAGGAGATAGCTCAACATATCATAAAACCATTATTAAAACCTTAGGGTTTGCACAATAAAGACAAAGCCGAGGGCACATAAAACAGAACTCTATAAAAAGAGAAATTGGGCCAAAATACTCAGTAATTGAAGGAGAAATAAACTACCCGATGAATACAAAAATAAGGCACGAAGGCCTGCAAACTTAAACCAAGAAACTGGGAGCAAGTTGCCTAAGAATCCCATAACAAAAATTCGTGAAAAACTAGCCAATAAATACAAAGAAAATAGGGCAAGCATGTAAGGAAAATGACCACAACAACTTCCCTACGAGGAGACACTAGCATCAAACGTAGAGGGCTCCAGCAGTTGTGGCATTAATTAGGTGGCGATGCATCTAAGAAAGATCCCATGAGACATTAAAGCCATAACCAAAACAACGTTGGAAGCAAAGAGGACCCCCATGAAAACAGCCACAACAATTCCTGAACAAGAATAATAGGCCACAACGAGGAATTCACACCACACAAAAACAACCTTGGTCTCTTAGCATAAGAATAAAATCCCAACCACTTGGAAGGATGGAAGTGGGAAATAGGGCTCAACCATCTAGCGTTCAAAAAACCCCCACCCCCCTACCCCACTTTTCCAAAAAAAAAAAAACCCCCCTTCCCCTCCCATCTTCGCTTTCAGCCTCCAACTTGATTATTTTTTGTGAATCCATTATTTTGTTTATGTATATTTAATTTATTTCTCTTTGGACAAATTAATTATCATATTATGATGATTAAATACATTTTTATTAATTTGATTTTATGCGACACAGTTAATTAAAAATATTTTGATGGAAACAATAACTACTTTGTATTTAATGTATTTTTTTATTTTATAATTATAATTTTTTTATTTTATTTTAATTTAAATTACATCAATTATGTTAATTGGATTTATTTTGAGTGATTTGGAGGAATGATTTTTATCATGTCATCAGTGACTCACAAAAAACACATTTATTTATAATGAATATATTATTGTAATAATTTCCAGCCTTTTAGTCAACTAACTTTTTGTCTTAAATGTTAGAAAATAGAGAGAAAACATAGAGATATTAAACACACAACACCAAACACAATATATTTTATTGATGTCACAAACATTACATATATAGGAGTACATGATACTTCTAGATTCGAGAATGGTGGATCTAGATTACTAAGAATAGCCAGTACAACTATTCACCTAGGGACTCACATAATTACAACTCATGACAACTTGGAAGTCATGGAAGCATTACTTCCAATACCCTCCCTTAATTCTTACATGACAAAATTTATAGAAAAAAATGTTACAACAATAAATGTATCTTTGTCAAATTTTTCTGATACGGTGATCACTAGCACTCATATCCACTCTGAAATCCCACAGTTTCCACTCTTTTCATCGCCATACTTTCAAGCTTCCAACTTGATCCATTTAAGACATAAGCACCTGAGACCATCATTGATGTTCTTTGTAGAATTGATTTGTCTCAACTGCTTGGAGCGCAATGGGTCAGTCTTGATATTGAACCATTTTATGGAACTACTACCATCTATTGAATCCATGACCCTTCGTAGCCATTATCAGTTATCTAGGATAGTATTTGTGGTACAAAATGTCTTCAGCAAATAATTCTACAACTTGACCTTGCATAATAACTTGTACTGACATTCCCGAATCACGATGGGTCACACGAGATTGACCTTATTAAAAACTACCTATGACTAATTCTCTCATGGCATGATAGGTCACATTAGTCTATTGAATAGTTGGCATGTTCTTTGTGGTTTTGCATTTCCTCTTCTTTTCCTTTTTTTTAAAATATCAAAATAATTTTATAACTAAATAAAATCACCTTTACATCACTCATTAAATATAACAACCACTCAAACATACAATAGTGTATTTTTCCTACCAAACTAGAATTCTTCTTCAAAGATCCTCATTTACCTCTTTCTTTGACCATTAGCCTTCCAATGCTTCCAACCAATACACCATTCAAAATTTCCATTGTCTCTTCTTTATGTTAAAAATAAATAACA
>APFE031101225.1:2545-16973 GCA_000404065.3 Pinus taeda
AAAATCAAGCTGGTAGTCCCGGTTTTGGGATCCAGTGGGAAATCTTTGTGTATACGTGTTTTATGTGTTATGCTCTCGCATTTTTATTTTTCCTGTGATTTAGAATTCGTATGTAGGTAATTTCTGTACGGGGTTAAAACCTACAGTTGTTTTCATCATCGTCGTCATCGTTGTCATCGTCAAGAAATTCGAATTTGAACTTTGCTAATGTAATTATGTTTTGTTTTAATGAAAAATACTACCAATTTTTGAAGGGAGGGAAGCCTATATGAATCTCAATTCCATGAGAAAAAACTATGAGGGGAATTGGGGGACCCATTGTCCACAAAAATATATTACCTAGAATTCAATGCTTAGCTTCCCTTATCCTCTAGAAGACAAATTCATAGCTTAATCACCAATTGCCTACAATTATGAGAAGAGATGGAAGAGGTATAAAAAACATCCCAATCAATTTCTAAATTAACCATTAAATCCAAATTATGGACAATAAACATAGATTGAAACAAGTGAGTGAATTTGAGACTAAGAAATCAAAGTAGAAGGTGTGCAAAAAACCTTTTGAACACTAATAAGCTATGTGGGATTGTGAATCCCCTATTTTGGTTGAGAAATCAAAGTAGAATTCTTCAACTTGACCTAGGAAGAAAAGGAAATGTGTTTTTCTAGGTTAATTGTTTGAGTATACACATAAATCATTGGAAAGGGGAGGCACTAAGGGATTGTTAAGAAGAGAAGGGCTTTATATTATCATGCAAGCCAAGTATGGAAATTCAATGACTAGTCTTTTGGCCTTGACTCAATGGACTGAAAGATATTAGCTTGATTTCTATATTATGAAGGATATTTACCTTCATATCTCCCCCACTTACTTGACCTTTGATGACTAAGTGAGGCTACTTCTTGTGGCAACGAGTTTTGGATTAGGGGTGGCTAGCTATAATAAATTTGTAGTGCAGTGGAGCCTATAATTGAGTGGAGAGTGGCTCTCCCTTCTTCAATTTCAAGAAAATATTAAAAGTAACTTAAATAAGTGTATTTATCTTTCTTGAATGAAATATCCATATATGTGTATATATGCTTAATTTTATGGATAATGTTGATGGCTATGTATATTTATATGTCTACCTATTGAATCTATATATTATAATGTGATGTATATTTGATGCTTTTTTTCTTAATGAAATGAATGATTTGAGTACAGTTCTTGTAGAAGTTGTTAGTGACTTGTCTATCCCTTATGTGTGGTTGTAATAAGCCTTTGATAAGGATGATGTTATGAGTGAGCAGGCAGGGGATGTTAACACATGATATCCATGATGACTAATTGTTTGTGGAAAAAACCTAGTGAGATTCAACCATGGGACTTGGATCTAATCCAGATAGGTAAGATAAGACTTGATTTTTAAGTGAAGAACTTGGATGAAGGATTATTCATAGAGAATATGATGAAATGTGTTGGAAAGTTCATGTAAGAACTTGTGGATTGATGGAATTCTATTGAAAATCATGTATAGGCTTGAAGGATTGAGTAATTAGAATTAAAGAAAGAGATGAAGTTTCACCTAGTTAGTAAGCTTGAGGATTTGGCCATAAGGTCTACACTTAAATTAATTTGAGATTATTCCTACTAAATGGAAATGATTGGGATCTTGTTGACGGTGCTGGACCTGCCAACATTCAGGGGATCACCGCAGTATGAAGTCCCAACTAGACCTCACACCATTTGGTGTGGGAGTCCCATCCAGTATGATGGCCCAGTTGCCATTATCTTAAATATTTGCCTCATCTCTTTCTTGTTAGCACATGTGAGTGGTATACTTTGTCTTCGAGTAGTGAGGTCTACATGCTTGGTGATTGCTAGTGTACTTGTGTCAATGGTTCTTTCACTATAGAGGGAGTGGGTGGGAGTGAGTCCTAAGTTGGATGGGAGGAAGCCCTAACTCTATTAGGAACACACAACACAACAAGACTTGCATAGCTTCCAGAAGAGAAGTCCACATGGATGTGGCAATCACAACATGCAAGGAAAGATAACACGTACAACACACAATGGAGGAGTCTACGCAAATGTGACAGTTGTTATAACAAGTTTACGTGAAAGGTCTATCTCATGTCTAGGGAGGTAACCAACATGGATAGGACAATGTTAACAACTCATACAACACATTTTCATTAATATATATGTATTACAACAATTGGATGAGTTCAAGCGTTAAACACGGGTTAAAGCAACATGCATTACAAGTGTTTAAGATCAGTCTTCTAACAGTTACAATACATGTGTGAAAACGTGTTGGCCTGTTAGCAGGCTTCTGAATTAAGCAAAAGTTCCAAGACACATCCTTACACCATACATCACTAACCCCGTGGGCGAGGCATTAGAGCCACTACTTACTCCTCAAAGAAAAATTATAGACTCCCAAGACTATGTGGGGGGAGTCGAGGTGAAAAAAATCCTTTCCATTTATAAATGAGGGGGTATTTATAGCCAACGGTGAAACTGACCCCTTGTGGTTGTTTGACTTCCCTCATGATAGTTTGACTTCCATGACCTTTCGACTTTATATGAATCTTCATATGACAAGTGGGTGTCTTGGACTTCCACGTTACATTACATTGATTGACAGTGTGGCCCACAATAGAGATGTGGATGACATTACTCATGACAAGACTCAACATGACAGTGTTTATACATTCGTCGTGTTGCTGATGTGCATGTCGAGCTGCAGTGTTTCTAGGTGATGGAGGTCCTCATGGTGTGTCACAACTTCACCTCCGCATGGCAAAGTGCACGGAGTCTTCGATAGTCATTGGGTTCGCTTGATGTTGCATTTGCACATTGCTCCTTACTTGTATGTTGGCATGCTTGACAGGATCGTCCATTCGTGAAAAGTTCATGTTCACTCGTCTATCCGTCCGCGAACACATATTTCCATGATTTTCTGTTTGCGAGCACATCTCTTTGCATGCATCGTTTGTTCATCCATTAGCGAACTTTCTTTATGCATGTGCTCCCTTTGTTCATCCCATCCATTGTCGCACCATGCTTGTTCATGTACCTGTATCTGCAGTCACTCATGAAAAGACAACATCAAATCCATAAGCCTCCTAGTCTATCATGATGCATGATCTTTTCGGATGCAGGTGACCAGGAGAGGAGACAAGGTTGTGAGGTGTGAGCTAGGATGGAAGCTCTAGGAACTGTGTATGAAAACTACGTAGAAGTCAGTGGGTGATGCAGATGGGCAATCTGGATAGATAGTGACTGTCCTCGAGGTTTGGCTCAGTTGGAGGACAAAACTGTGCATTTTAGAGGAGCGGTCTGGGCTGTGGGAAGGTTGGGAAGGAAAAATCTAAGCAATTTTTGGAAGGAGTGGGCAGTGGGAGCCCGGAAGCCAAAACTGTGAAATTCCTCGAGGGAACTGGTAATCAACTACTGGAGCTTGGTAGAAAAACTGCGCAATTCCTGGAGGGAACTAGAAGTCACCTGTTGGTGGGGAAAACTACATTGATGTTGGCAGGCTGGCCTATTTATCACCTCTGCACAATTTCTGAGCTAAGCGAATTGTTGGGCAACAGAGGGCTCGCTCATGAAAAATGCATAATTTTCCGGGTGAGCAACCGATCCACTAACTGGAGGGTTGGATGGAAAAACTGTGCAATTTTCTGAGGGAGACAAGGACTGGCACTGAGTCTTTGTCGACCTATCCACACAATTTTTTTAGTCAGCGGAGTGGGCAAGGCCTGCAGCCTTTACACAATTTTTTAGCGGAATCAATCCCGAGGTGACTATTGGGTCAAACTCTCTGGTTGACCAGAAGGAAGGTTGATTGATCTACTTGTGGGCAGCGTATCTTGAAATGGCTTGCTTGGTGCTTCTTTACTATTTTGGGTGAAAATCTATCAAGTTGATGGCAGGGTGAAGTTCTGACTATCATAAGGGAATCCGGTCATCGGAACTTCAGCAAAACGACGAAGTGTGTGAGTGAGTGAAAAGATGCAGATGTGAACTTGCAAACACACACTTACATGACTTGACAACAAGATGAATCAAACCATCTAGACACACATGCTCAACATGATTGACCGACGGTGTGAGCGACAAGTGTGACGCTTGCGTGAAAGTGTATATGCCTCCTTTTGTGAGTGAAACGGATGTTTACATGATGAACATAATATGTACACATGAAGCAAAGACCTCGTGTATGACCAGAACATGGTCGCAAGCATGACATTAACATTGACATGAAATTTTTTTAGGTGGAATGATCAAGCAAGGTGGGAGCAAAGACTCACACGAGCTCACGGGGTGAACCCAAGTGCATGCAGGAATCAAGTAAAAATATCACAGGAGGCTTTGAAATTGAATGCGGGCCAAAATTTTAGAGGGTGTTACAGCTGCTACAACACTTGGCGACACACTAGTAGAACTCCAGCTTCTCTGTTTGGGTTCATTAACAACACAGGACCTTGGTCTTTTGGGGAGTATTGAAACATTGTGTGGGTTACTTTGGCTTCCCAACTTACCCCATGAACGTACATGGTTCACCTTTTGCCAACTCAGTCAAACACAATCAAAAGTTCAGCTTGATCATAGTGCTTCAAAATCAGGAAGGGTAGTTTAGCTCGCGAGTTGAAGATTTTCAAAGTATAAGTTTTCGTCTCTAGTGTTGCTCCGCTGCCAGCAGGCCTGGACAGTACCACAGCGGAGTCACATAGGAACACACACATTGCTCCACTGCCATCGACCCTGTTCCGTACCCCTATGGAGTTGCATGCTTTGCCTCTCTACGCAGGAAGCATTTCTCTTCTTTTGCCTTTGTATTTTTTTAAGAGGATTTCCATAGGCACTTATTTATTTTTGGGGCAAAAGAGGGATACCGACTTATTGAGAGCAGAAGAGGTTGTTCCTTCATAGAAACATGTAAGACACTAACATAGGTTTTCTCATTTATATTTTACCCTTCTCTGTTTGTGGACACAAGTTCATGGTTGGACCAAAACTTCCCTTGTAGACGACTTGTATTTTCAGTCAAGACTTCATTGGCAGAAGGTTATAACCAAGCATGGAGAAGATGGACACAAGACTGGCCAAGTGTTGCAGTTTCACAAGTCTCTTCATATCTCAGCCACATACTCATTCAAAAGCCAAAACACAGTAGATGGCAGTACTTATTTCTAGAAAACAAGCAAGGTATTAACAAACTCAAATAGATGAAAACAAAAATAGTAAGCAAAGCAAACCAAACGAAAATAAATATAGTAATTAAGGAAAACAAAATGAAAACAACAAGCAACAAGAAGACTATGTACATGGCATGAGGTGTGGCCTAGCCTACTGAAAGTAATTCTTGAGATCTTGGTCATTAACAGGAAGGTTGTCAATCCTCTCGTCAAGTGATTGCAGATGGTATGTGTGTGGGCCAAGCTTCTCATGGACTATGTATGGAATAATCCACAGGGACTGAAACTTCATATGCTTACCTTTGTCTTCATGGGACTTATCCCATTTTAGAGCCAAGTCACCAACATCGAAATTAGCTCTCCCTGCAGAATTCTTATCAAACCATCCCTTGATACAATTCTGGTGGACTGTGAATTTTTCTTTTTCTTTCATCCTTTTTTCCTGAAGCTTGTGGAGTGTATCCATCCTATGCTAAACTAGCTAGCAAGGCTTGCCTTAGGATTCTTGGGATATTTTAAGTGCATGCAAGTAGATATTAGGTAGAAGGATGACTTATTTACCATAGACCGGGAAGTACGGTGAGGTATTCATAGAGTGTTTGGGTGTTACACAGTCATCCCATAGTGCATTTGTCATAGCAGTATGCCAATTGCATTCCTCAGAGAAAATAATCCTTTTTATTATGTGGATGAGTTTTTTATTCGTGGATTCTACTAGACCGTTTCCTTGCGGATAGTAGTTGGATGAGTGTTTCAGCACAATACCATTTTGTAATGAAAAATCATAAATCTTTAAAGACGAAAAGTATGTTGCATTATCAACAAGTGATATGAGAACATCGAAGTGTGAGATGATGTTCTACTGGAGGAAGCTAATGACCTCCTAGTCATTCACTTGTTTGAGAGGACTTGCTTCTCTCCACCACGTGAAGTAATCAATTGATGTTAGAATGTAGTGGTGTTGTTTTGACAAATGTGGAATAATATCCCCAATGATGTCTAGGCCCCATTGTTGGAATGGCTCAATCATTACAATATGGTACAATGGGGCTACTAACCTACGTGTTCTATTGGTGAATCACTAACAAACCAGGCACTTGCAGGCATAAGCGTGTGCGTCCTTGAATAATGTGGGCCAGTAGAAACTGGCTCGCATAACTTTGTGTGCAATGGTGTTTCCCGCAAAGTGACCCGCGGTGGGTCCATCATGCAGATCTTGTAATACCTTCTCTAATTCATGTGCCTCCAGGAACCTAAGAAAAAATCTATTGTTGTGCTTCCTGTAGAGCACTCCCTGCATCGACTGATGTGATAAATCTTTGAGGCGCAATGCCCTCTTCTGTCTGATGGAAAAGTGAGAGGGTATGGTGTCATGATCAAGGTATTGGTGCACATCTATGTACCAAGAGGTTCTGTCTTCAGTGGGTATTTCTCTCCTTATATCATACATCTGAACTTCCTACTCCCAGCCAGCGAGCTCTTCTTCACTCTCTGGTGTGTGTATTGCTTCAGGTTCAAGTCTACAGAGCCCATGTCCTTTGATCGTGTGAACTAGTTTGATTTCAAGATCATACTCTTGTAAGCCTGTCATCCATTTCGCACATTGTACACCCAATTCTTGTTGTACAAGAAATGTGTAGAATGTTGGGTGAGGGACATAGACTATGCAGTGGTTCTTCAGTAAGTAGGGCCTAAATTGTTTCACCGCCTTGTAAAATGCACATTCTTGCTTGTCAACTACAAGGTAGTTGAGTTCTGGTCCCTGCATGCTTGCGCTCATGAAGGAGAAGGGATGTTCATCATTCATCTTGTCCTTCTGAGTGAGTACTGCAGCGAGCAAGTTATCGTAGGTAAAGGTGTATAGTAGGAAATCCTTCTTGAAGTCTAGGTTGTAGAGTGAAGGTGCTTCTGCAATGGCCTTCTTGATATGGGTGAATGCACACTTTTCCCTCTTGCCCTAGTTGTAGACTGCATCTTTCTTGATCATGCCCTAAATGGGCTTGACTATCTGTGCATAATCCGAGATGAACTTCCGGAGAAAGTTTATCTTTCCCGAGAAGGACTACATGGCTTTCTTGTTGATTGGGTGAGGGATCTTTGTAATAGTCTAGACCGAGTCTAGATCCACCTTGATCCCACTTTTGGAAACAATGTGTCCGAGAAGGTTCCCCTCAAACACTGCGAATATGCTCTTCTTGGGATTTAAGGAAATCTTGTATTTTCATAATCACTCAAAAAATTTCTTCAAATGGCATATGTAGTCCTCACGTCCTCTTGAGAACATAGTCACATCATCAAGGTATAACACTACACTCTATCTTATGAGTCCACACAAAGCGATGTCCATGGCAGGCTAAAATGTTGCACCTTCATTAACAAGCACAAATGGAATTCGCCTATAAACGGACATACCCCACTTGGTATGGAAGGTAGTCTTACGTCTGTCAGGTTCTGCTACGAGAACCTGATTGTATCCTGAAAAACCGTTGAGTAGGGAAAACATTTGTGCCCGATATACTGTTTACAGAATGTGGTCCATAGACGACACAGGGTAGTTATCTTGTTCGAGGCGCAGTTCACGTTCCAGAAATCAACACACAAGCGGATTTCCCTAGACTTCTTGCATACGGGAACAAGGTTTGAAACCCATGTGGAAAGATGAACTTTGTATATGATCCGTGCATCCAACAGCTCGGTAAGCTCTTTCTATATGAGATTTTCAAGTGACGGATGTACTTTTCTCAACTTTTGTTGATACGGCTTGACCCCTTATTTGATTAGAATGATGTGTTGGATTATCCACGTGTCATAGGTTTTCATATCATTGTATGTCCACGCAAACACATCTCGGTACTGTTTGAACAAGCAGACAAAGGCTTGCCACTCTTGCTGTGTGCAACATGTGCCGAGATTGACGAACTTCGAATCTTGTTTTGTTCCCAAGTTGATTAGTTTGTGCATCATGGTGGAGCTATGGTTTTTCTATTCCTAGGCCCCTAAAAAAATCCTTGCAAGTCATAAATCTTTTCCAAAGATGCCACACCCTTCATGATAAGGTGGCATTTCCTGTTACCAACTTTTTCTTGCAGATAACACTCGTGGTCATCATCATCTATTGTTGCATCTTTGAAGACGTCAGTGTTTTCCATGAAATCTAGTATTTGTTTATCATCATTAAACGCACGTAAGTTAGTTATGTTATCCGGGATAGATGGATTGTACAAAATTTCGATAATAAGTCTATCCCTAATCAGTGACATTCTTGAAGTTGTGTTTGCCAAAGCATTGGCAGTTGCATTACGCGTATGTGGTATAGCAGTGATGTTAAATGCTTAGAAGCTAGATATTAGTCGACATACCTCTTGCTGGTAACTTTTGAGATGTGGTGACAAATAGTGAATGTGTTACGTACCCGCCGTACTACTATCTCTAAATCACCTACCACTTTGAGCATGACCACGTTGAGGCTAATGGCTTTTTGCAAGCCCAACATGAGTGCTTCATACTCAGCAATGTTGTTCGTGCACTCAAACTCCAAGCGACTTGAAACTAGATGCTTCCTGTTGTATGGGTCAATCAATGCACACCCGACTCCAAAGTCATCCTATATCCTTGATCTGTCAAAGTACATGGTCCACAACTTATCTATACATGGACCGTTTGACACGATTGTACTACTTCTACAATTGTTGGTGCTGCTACTACTACTATTGGTACGATGTATTGTACATGTTTCATTACCATCATTTAGGAAAGGAAGGAGTCCCAACTATGTGTCTGGTGGGGTTGGAGCTAGCCATGCAGGATAACACCCCAACTGTCTCCAGGAGGCAATCTCCAAACATAAGTTCTGTGAAGGCCAACAATTCGTTCTTGCCATTGAGGGGAGTGACATTGTGATTCATATACCTCTTAGATACCACCAAAATTTGATTGCTTTTTCCCTTGTACAGAAGCCACATGTGTGACCAATCTGTAGCAAAATATCCATTTAGCTTGCTGGACGAGTCTCTGCTGAGTAGTAGACTGTATGCTTCCGATATGTCCACAACAACTATGTTGATGCATTGGTGGACTCAACTGCCATGAGATAATCAGATGATCACGTCTTGAAGTTCACCAATGGATGGTACAGATGTTAGATCAAATTGGATGATTCGCGTGGATGTCTCGCTCCATTGTGCATTGATCTTTTTAGCAATGGAGAGTAGCATGACAGTGACTGTCGCGCCACAATCAACCAAGCAATTGTAAACATTGCAGTTAAAAACTTCAAATGAGAGCAGGAATGGAGGGAAAATTGAGTTTTCTTCTTTCATCCAGAGTGTGTTAAGGATAGTGGAAAGTGATTCGGGAGGTATGTTTTCCCCCTTGCTAGTAGAGGTTGTGATGTTTGTTGTTGTCTATCCTAATGCGCGCAGTAGGATGTCTCGCTAACTCTAGATCTTAGCTAACTCGAGCAAACTAATGTTTATGTGAGTTTCTCCATGCCATCTCCAATGTCGTATTCGAGAGGTGGTAGGCTCACTGAGGTGTCCGAGGTAGGACTAATGTTCGTGTTGTCTAGTGGAGTGTTCTGCAACTTACTACTCATGGATGTACATTTGTTTGTCGTTGTCTTCCCAGACTTGTTCTATGTTTTCTGCTTTGGGGTAGCTGGTGGATCATCCTTCCTCAACAGTGGTCTCATCTTTTCTTGTGCTTCCCTAAGTGTAAGGGGAGCCCCTTTACTCCTAAGATTGTAATGGTCATTTTGCTTTAGGGGATGTTTCTTGATGTTCTTTTTCGATGCTGCTTGCGAGCACTGATACATGTTCACCACATGCCTAGAACTTGATGCTTCATTAGGTGGAATACCTTCATCATTATTCGTGTCTTATGGTTGCTCCTAAATATTTTTTTTTGCATCAAATGTATGACTGCATACAGACCTTGCGACTTGCTTCTAGTTCGAACAAGAGTTATCGGGGTGATGTTTTTCGTGGAATGAATAGAACTCAGAATGTGTGCACTGATTGAGGTGAAACATAGAGCTCTACGCATTTTTTGGAGTGAATCAGTTGGTTCTTGATGACATGCTTCCTTGTCTCTGTCTAGGTGGATGGTTGCTTGCAAACGTGTCTGTTTTTTGTTTTTTAAGCTCATACACCTCTATTGTCAAGTCCTTGATGAGGCGAGTGAGGGTTTCGATGTCATTTTTTTCCTTGTCTCTACCATTGCTTTCCATCACCTGACACTTTCTTCCCATGTATTTGGGGTCCTTTGTTGGTTCATCATCCTTGATGACTCCAATAGTGCATAGGTCTTTCTCAACAACAATAACATCTTTGCAGTTTTCGAATAGTGTTGGTTTCATAGCTCACTTGAAGAACTGTGCAATGCTGGTCGGTAGTGCGGACATGTGGTAATCAATAGTGATGGAGTCATGTGGTTTGGTATCCACCGCAAATTTGTTCAATATGTGTATAAACATCTAATTGAAGTCTTTTACCTTTTCTTTCCCCTCCATCTTCACGCTTCCCAATTCTTTGAGTAACATAGATGGGGTCTTCTCATCAACAAACTTTTCAAGAAACATGTGTTTGAATGCACCCCAGTTTTGTCTGGAGTTCGATGGAAGGTTGTTATACTGTGCAACTACATGACCATCCAAGGTACACTGAAACAATCTACATGTTACGTCGTCATACTCTATCTCAAGGGCCTGCAGCTGCAGGTAGAAGTTGTCCAAATGGTCTAATGCCTTCACTATGTTGTCAGGGTTGAACTTGATGTTCATTCTCTCTACTCACTTCGACATCTTTTGCAAAGCACCAAGGAGAGCCAATGGTCCCTAAGTCATCCATTCCAACTTTTGGTTAGCCATCTCTTCTTCTTCTTTGTCCTCCTCCTATCCTTCAGAATCTAACGATTTCGGTTCATCTCTACCTCCACCTCCTGTACCGAAGTTTTATCCCAAGATCACAATGGTGGCTCATTCCCCTTGTCATAAGACCAGAGGTTCCTCTCCGTCTTCAATAGCTTATGCCAGACCTTCAAGTGTGGCAATAACTGCTTCCTCCACTGATGATACAACAACCCTTGTGGGAGTGGCTTTTGGCTTCCTTGATGTGTATGGAAGATGTTGTATTCTTGGTATCAGTCCAACTGCTTTCACAAACTAGCAGGTGATGGGATGGATGAAGCTAAGGTGATGATATGGAATTTAGTGTTCAGTCTTGGGAAGTGATAAGTAACCAACTACAGAGTCACTCGTAGGTGAGAGGGAGTGCTAGTTACTGCCTTGACCAAATGGTTCATGAGTGAGTGTGAGAGGACGTTCAGCCATATACAATTGGTGGTCCTCCTTCTAGCACTAGAAATGTTGATGGTGTTGGACCCGCCAACATTCAGGGGATTACCCCGGTATGAAGTTCCAACTAGATCTCACACTGTTTGGTGTGGGAATCCCATCTGGTATGATGGCCCAATTTCCATTATCTTAAATATTTGCCTCATCTCTTGCTTGTCAGCACAGGAAAGTGGTCTTCTTTGTCTTCGAGTAGTGAGGTTCGCGTGCCTGGTGATTGCTAGTGTACTTTTGTCAATGGTCCTTTCACTGTAGAGGGAGAGGGTGGGAGTAAGTACCAATTTAGATGAGAGGAAGCCCCAACTCTTTTAGGAACACACAACACGACAAGACGTGCACAGCTTCCAGAAGATTAGTCCACACGGATGCAATAGTCCCAACACATAAGGAAAGATAACACATACAACATGCAACGGAGGAGTCCGCGCGAGTGCGACGATTGTTATAGCAAGTTTACGTGAAAGGTCTATTTGATGTCCGGGGAGGTAAACAACATGGGAAGGATAGCATTAACATCTCATACAACACATTTTCATTAAGATATATTTATTACAACAATTCAATGAGTTCAAGTGTTAAACACGGGTTAAAGCAACATGCATTACAAGTGTTCAAGATCAGTCTTACAACAGTTATAATACATGTGTGAGAACATGTTGGCCTATTAGCAGGCTTCTAAATTAAGTGAAATTTCCAAGACACATCATTACAACATACATCACTAACCCCATGGGTGGGGTGTTGGAGCCACTACTTACTCCTAAAAAAAAATATTACAGAATCTCAAGGCTATGTGGGAGGTGCCGAGGTGAAAAAATTCCTTTCCATCTACAAATGAGGGGGTATTTTTTGCCAAGGGTGAAATTGGCCCCTTGTGGCTATTCGACTTCCCTCATGGCCATTTGACTTCCATGACCTTTCAACTTTACATGACTCTTCATATGACAAGTGGGTCTCTTGCACTTCCACGTTACATTACATTGATTGGTAGTGTGGCCCACAGTAGAGATGTGGATGACATGACTCATGAAAAGACTCAACATGATAGTGCTAATACATCCATGTTGTTGCTGGTGTGCATGTTGAGCTGTAGTGTTGTTGGGTCATGGATGTCCTCATAGTGTGTCACAAATTCACCTCCACATGGCAAAGTCCATGGAGTCCTCGATGGTCGTTGGGTTCGTTTCATGTTGCACTTGCATGTTTCTCCTTGCTTGTATGTTGGCATGCTTGATAGGTTCATCCGTTCACGAAAAGTGCATGTTCATTCGTCCATCCATCTATGAACACGTCTTCATGTTCGCTCATACATCCGCCTACGAACACATATTTGCATGATCATCTATTTGCGAGCACGTCTCTTTGCATGCATCATTTGTTCGTCCATTGGCGAACATGTCCTTCTGCATGTACTCCCTTTTTTCATCATATCCATCATCACGCCATGTTTGTTTGTGTACCTATATCTGTAGTCACTCATGACGAGATGCCACTAAATCCATAAACCTCCTAGTCTACCATGATGCATGATCATTTCAGATGCAGGTGATCGAGAGAGGAGACAAGGTTGCGAGTTGTGAGTTGGGATGGAGGCCCCGAGCATTGCTAATGGAAACTGCATAGAAGTCACTGGGTGATGGAGATGGGCAATCGAGATAGACAGTAACTTTCAGTGGCGTCTGGCTCAACTAGAGGACAAAACTATGCAATTTTTGAGAGGTGCAGTCCTGGCTACGGGAAGGTTGGGCAGGCAAAATCCAAGAAATTTTTGGAAGGAGCGGGCAACGGGAGCCTTGCAGCCAAAGCTGCACAATTCCTTAAGGGAATTGGATGCACACGTGAACTTGCAAACACACACTTACATGGCTTGATGATGAGATGACTCAAACCATCCAGACACACATGCTCAACATGACTAACCGACGGTGTGAGCGATAAGCATGATGCTTGTCATTGATCATTGGTTGACCATGACGACACTTGTACGATAGTGTATATGACTTTGTGTGTGAGTGTGACAGATGTTTACATGGTGAACATAACATGTACACATGGAGCAAAGACCTTGTGTATGACCAGAACATGGTCGCAAGAATGACATTGACATCGACATGTAAAAGTTGTCAGTGGAATGATAAAGCAAGGTGGGAGTGAAGACTCACATGAGCTCAGGGATTAAACCCGAGTTCATGCAGTCATAAAGTAAAACTCTCACAGGAGGCTCTGAAATTGGATATGGGCCAAAATTTTGGAGGGTGTTGCAGCCACTACAACAGATCCATAATCAAGATGATGTGGATTTTCATAGTTTGTATAATGTTTTTGACAAGTATATGCCCTATTGAAATCAGTTTTTAGTCCTTATAAGTGGGCTTGAAAATACTTATCCAAAGCCTAAAACTCTTGAAATTCATATATTGAAATTTAGGGATTATATTTTAACCCTAGTCCCTAATCCTATGGGAAGAGAAGGGGCTTGTTATTGATGGCTACCAAAGACAGGAGTTAAAGGATGAAGGCTCGATAAGGAGTGGATGTTCATGTTTTCTAAGGATATAGACAATTGAACATCCAGACATTCGTCATTAAAGAGGAGTGGAAATCCAAGTTTTTGTGAAGTGCATAGTTGAAATTTTAGGATGTTTTGAATATATAAATATTCGGGAAATCATAACTTTATTGAAATATCATGCAAGGAAAAAAATTTGATGACATGGGATCCATATGGGAAAAAACTCACTGAAATGGAGCCTAATGTAGACAAATCATGTTGAAAAAGTTGCTCGATGCATCTGGAAATTCAAAATCTCTATAATCATACAATGAACAAAACAAAACAAAACAAAAACAAAAACAAAACAAAAAAACAAAAACAAAAACACAAAAAAAAAA
>APFE031101225.1:18426-67276 GCA_000404065.3 Pinus taeda
CTCCGCCCATAATTAAGGAAATTTAATTTTTTTAAGTGTTTTAAGACATATACACAAGTTGGGTATAGACTAACCCATGTGTACATGCTTTTATCACAGGGCAATGTAGCGTACAGGAAGTAAAACATTGTTTTTAAAATATTTGGACCAATTCTGGAAGGAGGGGTTGCCCTGGGCCATAAACCAAGCATCACAAATACCAAGGGTGATATTTGGAGCTATAACAGGTATACCATTTTAGGAACATGTGGAGCCATGTAAGAGAAACCCCATGCCTTGTAAAAAACCCAAGTGTGATGTGTCACTAGCAATGTGGCATGTTCATGTGTCACTATTGACATGGAATGAAGAATATGTTTGGATGATGTTTCATGCCCACATGGTGTGCTAGCATGGAATTATAATATAAAAAAATTGAAGTCATGGACAGAGTGGTCAAGATGACATGGAATTTGAAAGCTCAAAAATTCATAGTTTTGTAAAAATGACCCTTTTATATTTTTTTGGATTCGTTTGAATATGAAATATTTTTACTCATATTGGATCATTGTATCTTTTTCATCCATATTGAAGCTTTCAATGTGGAAAAAGTGGAGGAATCATCTCACAATACCACTTTTACTGTTGGGACCTAGTTCAGCAAATTGGGGTATGAAACCTTCTGGGAGCATTTTGAGGCATCAAACATAATTTTTATGGGGGTAATTTTTTTTTCTTTAATGTAGATTTTTTTTTTCTATTCTACATGCAAATACATTTATGATGGTGTAAGAATCATCTAAATCATAATCTGTATGCAAAAGTTATTCCACTAGAAAGTTGGCCTTCATATTTTTGCCACCACAATTTGAGAGGATGCCACATTAGCTCCCATTATTCACGGAAAAGGGGGCTATCCAAATGATCATGATGAATAATACTCTAGAATATTCAATATGGTAACTTTAATTAAGAGTTGAAAAATCCTAACCACTAGTAGGTTCTTGGCTTGTGTTATAACGAGGCCACTATGAGGAAAATGGGTTCCATTCCTTTTTAGTGTATTTGTTCCATAGACAAGAGGATAGATGAGAAGGATAGGGAGAGAGAACAAAAAGAGGATTTGTGTATTGTATTATCCCATGGGCCACAAGCCTTACTTTTACTTGCAACCATTTTCTATGTAGAGAAAGATAGAAAATTTGCCTCACCTTCCAGTTGGGTTTTCTCCCGAAAGGGTTTCCTAGGTTATATCTTTTTTCAATCGTGGTTTATGAACTTTTACATTGTTCTCTATTTTATGCATAATTATAATTCACATGCATGCATAATAAAAAATAATTTATAGATCCATAAAGCTAAAGAGAAATATACCTTCAAAGTTTATATTTCACATTTTTAAGTATAATTTTATTAGATCTATTGTGAAAAATTGTCCAATGGAACATTCATGGTAGTTTACAAATCATATCAGCATAAAAGTAGGTTTCTTTGTGTATATTTTGGATATTTATAGGGGATATGTATTGGCTAAGCCAAAAATCATAAAACCTCATTCATGGCTAACAAATATATGAATAACCCTCGTGATCTTGCATAGGAGAGGTTTTTGTGATTGGAAGCAAAAGTTACAAATACAAACCGTAACATGAATTTCATCATGGTGGACCTAACTAATAAGATTGTTTTATTGAGTGAAAGGACCAATGAAAGGGGAGATAAGGAGATTGGGAATAAATAAATAACAATCCAAAGAAAGGACCTAAAAAAGATAAACCTAGTTTGTGTGTTGTGAACCATTGTTAGTCCCTATTCAAAATGGAAGCAAAGGTCGATACCAATTCATACCAAGGTGAGATCAACACTTTGAAGCTAAATCACTAGTTGTGGTAATTAGAAGTTTATTTTAGTCTCCACCATATAGAGAAAAAGGTGAATAATTCATTTGCATAGCTAAAATTAGAGGGTCATTCCTTGGCCTAGTGGTAAATCCACACAGATACCTTGAGATTAGAGGGAGATCCTCCAAATACTAAGTGGGATGAATTAAAACCCTCATAAAGTCACAAATTTACCTTATCAAGTGTGTAAAGGACCTGTGGATCTAGTGGACTTATTTCGGGCAGAAGTAGAGGCAGAGTGTATAGGAGTACACTACAAAATTTAGAAAGATAGTCATAATGTTGGTTATCTCCCAAAAGAACCCAGATGTACTTCTCTGATATATTTGGGGTATGCACAACCATCTGCAGAAGAAATTGGTGTTATTCAAGCACAAATTGATGGGTGAGGATTTTGTACAATCATAGTACTTGGAGAACTTAGGCTTGAAGAAAGGGAAATAAGGCAGATCGAAGTTGAAGGATCACCATGATGCTTCTAAGGAGGGGAAAAAGAAGTGGAAAGGGGGAAATATAAAAATACAATCAACTATAGCACACTAGTGTAAAGATCCTAGCAACCACTACAACCACTATAACATTGATGGTCATATAGAGGAGAAGTGTTGTAATTTGCATCTAGAACTCAACTCGAAGAATAAAATGAAAGATAATAAGAAGAATAATCTCAATGTTATTGATTCGAGCAACCAAGTTAAATGAAACTCATATGTGGACAATAATATCTTATGTACATCAGTTCAAAAGGAGGTAAATTTGAGTAGTCTTCAGAAATAGGAAGAGAGTGAAAAGACCATGCTCTCCCATATAAAGGTACAAGTTAAAAATACCAATATTGATGCTATATTTGACTTAGGATTGCAAGATAATCTCATTGCCACAGAGTTGGTAAAAAAATTGGGATTGGAAGTTCATGATAAACCAAGCACATGTCCATTGCGTTGGGTAAATAAGGATGCAAAAATAAAGGCAAAAAAATAATGCAAAATTAGATTTTCTCTCAGTGGTTATTTTATTGATGAAATGAGCTAGATGTAGTTCCCCTTGATGTATGTGGAGTGTTGCTTAGAAGTATCTACGTGTACATTTTGGATACAATATTCATGTGGAGAGCCAACTAGTACTAGTTCATCAAGGATGAAAACATTCAACATCAACATGCATAAATCCAAGTCAAAAAAATTGTTGGCAAGTTCCAACTAAGCTAAGAATTGATCAATTATATCAAGAAGTTTGTTTTACTTTTTTTAAGAGAGAACCGGTCTATAGAAGAGTTAGTGAGATGAAAGGCATCCTTGGAGAGGTGTACTAAGAAATGAAACCAACAACTAGAAGACTTACTACAATAATCCAAGGATGTATTCTAGGATCTTAAGGGGTTGCCACCTAAGAGGGAACTGGAGCACAAGAACCAACTATTGTCGAACTCCCCATTGCCAAACAATGGGTTGTACATGTAACATGTTATAGAAGCAAGTGAGTTGAAGAAACAATTACAGCAGTTACTAGAACAAGGTGTCATTTGACCAAGTACATCACCATGTGGGTCACCCATCATCATTATGCCAAAGAAGGATGGGATATGTTAAATGTGTATAGATTATAGGGAGTTGAACAAAATTATGCTAAATAATAGGTACCCCCTTCCTAGAATAGATGATCTACTAGGTCAGTTCTAGCAAGAAAATTACTTCAGCAAGTTGGAATTAAAGTTTGGATAGCACTAGGTTTGAGTCAGAGAATAAGATACGTGGAAGACCACCTTCGAGGTAAGGTTTGTATGAGTGGTTAGTTATGCCAATCATCCTATGCAATGCACCATATATCTTTATGAGGTTAATGAGTGATATATTTCACCCTTTTATAAATTCATTTGTTATTTTCCATTTGGATGATATATTGGTATACAATGCTACCTTGGAGGAGCACATCTCACATTTAACACAAGTTTTGGAGACATTAAAAAAGCATCAGTTGTTGGAAAATCTCAAGAAATGTGAATTTTCCTAGTAGCATTTTGTGTATCTAGGGTATGTGATAGGTGGATCAAAACTAAAGATATATCCTACGAAGATGGAAGCCATCAAGAAAAGGTCAATGCTTACTAATGTTTTTGTGGTTATGAGTTTCATTGGAGTGGCACAATACCTAATGAAATTAATAGCCTTGTTTTTAGTGGTAGTAGCACCGCTCCATGCCATAACAACAAGTGGCAAGAGTTTCTATTGGGGAAAGGGTTAATAGAGAGCCTTTGAGGAGCTAAAGAAGAAGATCATTCAAGCATTATTTCTGGCATTACAAAACTTGCATCATCCCTTCAAACTGGAGACAAACACAAATGGGTATGCTATGAGAGAGGTCTTGATGCGGGGAGGATGGCTTGTATGCTACCATTCTGAAGTATTCATGGGGTAGTTCTTAACTACCCTACCTACGGCAAGGAGTTTTATGACCTAGTGAAAGTTGTGAAGAAGTGGAAACACTATCTGATGGGAAATGAAATAATAATCCACATAAATCACCAACCACTATGGTACCTGTAGGCCCAGAGTAAGCTACAACAAACCAGGCATTACAACAAGATGAAATTTCTACAACAATCACACTTAGTGATCAAGTACAAGGATGGGAGCATAAACAAGTCGGTCTAGCTTCTTTCAATTCCACTCACATCAAATATGATTGTACTTGAAAAGAATGGGACCCCTTTTCAGGCGATTCTTTTGAGTAACAGAAGAAAGCACAAAAATATGATTGTGAATAGTACTATACCATGGACCGCATGTCTTACTTCTTTATATTCACAACCATTTTCTATTCAAAGAAAGAGAGGAAAGAAACCTCACCTTCCAATTGGGATTTCTCCCAAATGGGTTTCCCTGGTTATATCTTATGTCAATAATGGTTGTGAGATTTTATTTTTCTATTCTCTATTTTCCCCATAATTAAATTTTTCATGCATATGCAATAAATAGTAACTTATAGATATATAAATCTAAAGAGAAATAAAACTCAAAGTGTAGATTTCAACTTTTAAGTATAATTTTATCAGATTTATTGTGATGAACTATCCAATGGAATATCCACTGTAGTTTATGAATCATATTTAGATTTCTAAATGAATCCAAAAAGGTTGAAAAATCCAAATATCCACATATCTAAAAATTAACCTCCATGAACTATGTTGAGGTGGCATGGTGCAAATGTGGATCAAAGGTGGAGCAATGCTGAGGTGGAGGCCCAAGTGATGTCACCATGGAAGTGAAAAGGAGTAGTGAATGTTAAAAGTATGGAAATGTGGAAATATAGGTTTTTGCTTAAAGCATATTTTTTGTTTTGTTTAATAGAAAATCATCCAAATATTCAAGGATTTGGATATATAGAAGGTTAATCCATTTCCCATAATGGAAATCCAAAATATTATTTAATTAACATTTTTGGAAACACATGAATTCAAATATCTATATGTTTGATCAAGTTGGCTAAGTGCCATTTCCTATATCCATATGAATCTAGAGAAGTCAATAATCTAGGAATCTATAATAAAGGAGAATGGCCACAATATTGAAAAATTAAACCTTGGATCCAAATGAATCTAAAATAATTGCATTCCTGGATGAATCCAGAAAATTTGAAAATCCAAAGAACTAGATATCTATAACTTTTCATTCAGGAGATTAAATAATATTCCTAGATCTAAATGTGAGTTGCGCAAGTTGATGTATCCAGCTATGGATGTGGCCCTAATTGGTTATGACATTTTGGTAGAGGAGTATCACATGTCATCCACATGTTTTTTGACATGGAATTCTATAGTAGTGGCATGTGGGAAAATGATTTCCACATGTCTTCCATGTGTCAATGGTATGAATGTTGACATGGAGCTCAGAAGAGTAAATCTTCCTAAAGCCACAACTTTGTGTCCAAAGCTCAGAATTTGATGAAGCTTATATTGTTGGAAATATATGGACGGGCCAAATATGATGATGATATTAGAAAACAAGCTAAAGTGGTGGAAATATGAGGAATTTATTTTACATATCTCCTTAAGTCGATCTAGGAGGTTGGTTCTAAATATTTTGTACCCTTAAAAAGGCCTTGGGGGAACTGTGTGGACTTAAAGTGATATTAGAGACCAGTTTTAGCATTTGGGTTGAATAGGATCAAGAGAGAGCATTGTTCTCTCATCATTGTTGATATTACTAGTTACATTAAATTTATAATCCTAAATCTAAACCAATATATTGAAATTGAATTTGAGTGTGAGTTACAAGTGGAGTAGAGCCTAATTTTTAGGCTATTATAGGTTAATGAATGAATTTTCCAGGAAGATGAATTAAGTGAAAATGTCATTTCTAATAAACTAATGGTGGCATGTTGTTTTAGTACATAGAAAACACATAGCCATGAAGAAAGGTATAATCAATAGAATGGTAAGACACGCCATGGAGTGAACCTTCACATATCAGGGTTGAAGAATCAAATGACATAATAATTATTAAAACCCCTCCATATTTGGTAGTAATAATGATAATTTTGAAGGCTATACTAGAGAGTTCCAAAGTTGATAAAGAGAGGCTTAGTATAGCCCAAGAAAAGAAGGCTAAGACCAAGATGGTGGTTATGTAGAGTATCAGTAATACAAAGGTAGCTACAACATGGAATAATTTCTAGTAATGTAGAGAGGTATTAGTCAAATAAGGTGTTAAGCCATGGTTAGGAATTCAAAAACATGGTCATTGTCATGGATGAAAGGATAAATATTGTTATGAGAAATCAAGGCATATGATGGAGACACATAAAGGGTGGAATAAGAAGGATAAAGTTGGGTTCAATAAGAGAGGATTAATTCATCTTGATACAAGTAGGCAATAAAGAGTGTCAAATCCAATTTCCCAACAAAAAGTGTATATTAGCGTAATTATCCCACTCAACGTGGAAGAAACCAACATGATTAGTGAAGGAAGGGATAGAAGAACATAATAAAAGGTAATTAAAATATCAAGGGTGTTGTAACATCCCTTTTTTCTAATACCTAAGTTTGGTAATGTAATTAAAACATGATAAGCTTGGAGGGCCAACATGGATATCTCCCAAAACTATCTCATGTAAATATTTTTCTAATTTAATTATAAAATGATAATTAATAAGGACAAGTATGTATGACTCTTGATGTTTGTAAGGATAACTTTCTTAAAGGGAGATTGGGAAGTTTCTTATCTTCCCTGAATTTAATGTTATGACCTTGATGTTCTTGTTGAACTACCAACTGCCCAAGAAATTATGAGAGGATGGGGGAGGAGGTATTAGAGACACCAAAAATGGGATATGTACCTCACAACAAAGTCTTCGTTGAATTTTTAGCTTAAGAATGGGACCTCGTACCTCTCATGTGCAAAGTTGTGCTTGTGGGAAAGGAAGTAAGGAAAACATTTATAGTGTGAGTATTATAGCGATTAGAGAACATAAACAAAGAAGGAGACAAAAACTATATGTAAATCAAGATTCATTGTGAACTTGTAACCCTATAAACCTTTAAACATGTGAATGGAAGATAGACTACAAAGTCGAGGCTTGAAGCGTGTTAATTAAGGAATCCAGATAAGAGCCCTCCACCTAAGTCGAGTAGACTAAAAATAACTTTTCAATATTGGTTGTGCTTGTGCACATTGTTAAATTTTATGATATGTTCTATGGTTGCAGCAATATATTAGCCCCTAGTTGAAATATTTAAGACACATGAAGCATTGGAAAGAGGGAGGATCACCAGGGGAACCGTAAGAAGAAATAAATGGTATCCCATGGTATTATGCAACCCTCATTGGCCATATTTTACTATATATTCAACTAAAACTTAGTGCTTGAGAAGTGAAAACCTTGTTTCCCATCCAATGATGGAGATTAACCTTCATCCTCTGCCCCCATTAATTGACCCTTTTTGTGCAATAACCAAATTGAACCATCCTTCAAATATCATATCTAACTTAGGGATGGCCAACTTCAAGAAATGTGTAGTGTATTTTTTCCTACAGTTGTGTGGAGAGTGGTAGTCCCTTCTTCAATTTTCAACAGAATTAATTGGAACAAATAAGTGCATTCTTATCCTATAAATAAAATGATAATGTTATTCAATGCTTCATATTTATATACTATGTTGTAATTTATTGTGTATGTATGCATTAGTAAGTTGAAAGTTGTTGCATAGTCATGTTGAATGTTGTTGAAATGAGCATGAATATAGAGTTGAAATCTAACATAGATCACTTAGATGCTACTCTACATTTCTGTTATATATATGAATTCTATATTCAAAGAAATCCTTTCTCTTATTCTAAGTGACAATTTTTATGTGTTGTATGGTCATAAATGGAAAATCCAACTTTATTTGAAATGGTTGTATACATTTAATTCATGTTTATCAATGTCTCCATGTTGAATCACTGTATACTATAACTATGAAATAAGACTAGTATGTTAGTTGGATTTCAAGGCTCCATAGGTCATTGGAGGTCAACCAATTAGTTTTATCACTATTGCATAAGTGATGGATATAAGTGGGAAGTCGACTTGCTTAAATGCCAAGAAATTTGGGGAGTTATCCCCTTAGTTCTTTGGTTCATTGGAAAATTTGGGATGGTATCTCTTATTGATATTGTAGAGTATTGGAAATTTTGGGTTTGAATGAACCCTCTCCATAGCCCTTGGTCATTTTTATATAAAATTTTTGTGACCCAACACCAGTTGAAAAGGGGACATGGAAATATTGACATATCAAGCCTTGGAACAGTTGAAAGTGCACATTATGGGAAAAGTCTTGATATATTGCAACTTTGGTAGATAGGTCGTTATTTGACAACATCAATTTTGTTAAATATGTGCACAAATTTATGCCACTAGGACCTTTACCATCAAAGAAAATAGAGTATTGGTCAATAAGGGAAATGATGGATGACGTCATGATTGGTTATGGGGAAATTCCATGTGGATGACATATGTCACCTAAATATAGCATTTTGGACATGCCAATTGAACAAGTAAGAGTGACACATGGCACATGTTAATAGTTCCACATTGTAGGGGACACATCATCCTATGCCACATGTGAGGTGGTGATTGGACATAAATGATGATTGACATGACATGTTAAACTATCATATCAACATATCAACATACTAAGGTTTTTTAGGACTGTATCCTAGAAATTTGTCGATATCCCAATATTTGGATGTACATGTCAGTGGTGCCACATTTCAGACATATCAACCTTCACCATGTGGCAAGATAGAATTGGGTGTTAGAGATATGAAGTGGAATTCCAAGATAAACATTGGCCTATCCTACTATCAATGTTTTACAAAGGTTTGCAATTATAGAGACATTTGTTGAATTCCCAACATTCTGCGTTGAATAACACTATATCAACATATCATAGGATTTACCATAATGTATTAGAGGATCTATTCCCATATTAGTGTACCATATTATTAGATTTCACAACCACAACAATATTGACATATCATCATTTCATCTCATACCATTATATCATCATACCAGAACCTTGAAAAATTGAAGAATGCAATCTTATGGATATCATTGATATAACAGGTCCCCAATATGACATGTGGGATTAGGACCTGGAAAAGTACAGGGGAGACATGTGGCCAACGACCACCATGTGTTAGCCATGTGGACATATACATATGATAAGGTATCCATGAAGGGGATGAAACTTTAGGTGGGCATAACTTTGCGGTCATAGCTCAAAATGAGATAGAACTTATATCATTGGAAAGCTATCAATGAGTAAAAGATGATGGTGGTGTCAAAATTATTATTTGAGGTGATGTAGGAAAGAGAAAATTTGATAAACCCATATTTATAATATACCTTGAAGGTCATTCCTAGTTATACCCAACAACCCTAATATTATATTTGGGTGTTGGGTGTGTTAGAGAGTGGTATTAGAGTGAGGTTCAAACACTAGACCTAGATGGAGGACAAGGGAAACAAAAGAGAAAGAGACACAAAAAGAGACTTGAACTATGTGTAAACCCAGATTCATTATGAACCTATAATCCTATAACCATATAAACCTATGATCAGAAGCTAGACCATAGAGCCTATGTTTGAAGTATGTTACTTGAGGAAACTAGAGAAGAGCCCTCTGCCTCAATCAGGTATACTAAGAAGAACTTTGTTATATTGGTTGTGTTTGTGCACTTGAAGCACTGAAAAGAGGGAATAACATTGATGGAACCATATCAAGCTTTGAATGGGTATCCCGTGGTGCTATGCCAGCCCTTAATCACCATAATTTACTATATATTAGACTTAGACTTAGTGACTGAGAAGTGGAAACCATGTTTCCCAGCTAGTGAAGGAGATTGACCTTCATCATGTACCCCCATGAATTAACCCTTTTGGTGTAATACCCTGAGTGAAGCATCCTTCATACATTATATCTAGCTTAGTGGTGGCCAGCTCCTAGAAATTTGCAGTGTAGCTATGCCTAAGGTTTCATAGAGAGTGGTAGTCCTTTCTTTAGTTTCCGATAAAATTAAGTGGAATGGATCAGTGCATTCCTATCTCGTAAATAAAATGAAAATGTTTTTTAAGGCTTCATATCCATATAATATGTTGGAATTTACCATGTATGTATGCATTAGTAGGCTTAAAGTTGTTGTATAGTCATGTTGAATGCTTTTTTTGAAATGAGCATGAATAGAGAGTTGAGATCTAGAATAGTGCACTTATATGTTATGCTACATTTCTGTTATATATATATATTATATCTATATTATATATATATATATATATATATATATATATATTCAATGGAAAGCATTTCTCTTATGCTAAGTGATAATTTTTATGTGTTGTATGTTCATAAATGGAAAATCTAATTTTAATTGTAATGGTTGTATATAGATATACATTTAATTGATATTTATGAATGCCTCCCTGTTGATTAACTATGTATATTATAACTATGAAGTGATATTGGTATGATGGTGGGAGTTCAAGACTCCACAGGTTGTTAGAGGTCAATCAACAAGTGATCCCGTTATTTCATGAGTGATTGAGATGAGTAAGTAGGAAGTAATCCTAGTTAAATGCAAAGAAATTTGGAGAGTGGTCCCCTTACTGCTTTGGTTCATTGGAAAATTTGGGATGGTATTACCCATTGATGTTGCAAAGTATTGGAAATTTTGGGTTTGCCCCCCCCCCCCCCCTCCATAGTGCCTAGTCAATAGTCTGTATGAGAGTTGTGACCCACCACTAGTTGAAAAGTGGACATGGAACTATCGACATATTGATCCCATAAGAGTTTAAAGTGCACATTATGATAAAATTCATCATATAGTGTAGCTCTGGTAGATGGGTTGCTAGTTGACAACATCAATTTTCTTAACTAGGTGCATCAATTGATGGCACCAAAACCTCAAACATTAAAAAAAAAAAAACTAGAGTATTGGACACCTAGGAGAAAAGAGGGATGATATTATAATTGGTGATGTGGCAATTCCATGTGGACAACATGTGTCACCCAAAAATAGCATTTTTTACATGTGAACTAAAAAAGAGTAATGAATGGCACATGCTAGTAGTGCAACATGGCAAGGGACATATCATACTATGTGATGTATGAGGTGGTGATTGGTGGTCAATGATTGACTTTGCACATTAAGTTGCCATATTGAAATATCAACATACTAGGGCTTTTTAAGAGCACTATATCCCTAAAATTTGTCAATATCCCAATATTCTGATGCACGTGTCAGTTGTGACAAATGTCAAGCATGCCAACCTTCACCATGTGGCGAGATATGATTGGGTATTAAGAGTTAAGAGGTGACATGCCAGGCTAGACATTGGTGTATGGAATTATCAATGATTTTCAAAGGTTTGTAGTTATAGATAATTTTGCTGAATTCCTAATATTCTATGTTGAATAACACTATATCAGTATATTGGAGGATTTACCATCCCGATGTACCAAAGGATATATTCCCATATTATTGTACCAACTTATTCGAGGTTAGGACCATGCTATACTGACATATCATTGTTTTAGCTAATATCAGTAATCTTGCATATTAAAACCTTGGAAAAGTGAACAATGTTGGCTTATGGATATTGTTGATATGGTGGGGCCTTAGTATGACATGTGGGATAGGAACATGGAAAAGAGTAGGGGAGACATGTGGCCAAGGTTCACCACATGTTAACCATGTGGAAATGTACAAATGATAAGGTGGCCCTTAAACGGGTGAAACTTTAAGTGGTCATAAATTTGTACGCGTAGCTCAAAATGAGATAAAATTTATATCATCGGAAAGCTATCAACAAGCAGAGGATAATAATGGTGTCAAAATTATGCTTTGAGGTGATGGAGGAAACCCAAAAATTTGTAACCCCATATTCATAATAAAACTTGAAGGTTAGGTCTAATTACACCCCACAACCCTAATAAGATATGAGGGGGTTAGGTGTGCTCTACTCTACAAATCCAGGGTTCATATTTGGGTTGAATGGGCTTGGAGTAGAGAGAGTTAATTTGAATATTTGTTTTGGATGACTCTATTCATTTTCAACCTTAAGTTTTTAAATTATGTTTCATACTAGCCTAATATAGTTTTGGTATATCTAAGGTGACTTAATGTAGTTACTTTTAATTATAATATATGTGTGTGTGTTATTTTAGCACATAAAGAGATAAATTTTCTAACACCGAGAAAAAAAATAATGTGCAATGATATATGCATGGATCAATTGATATAGTATGGAAGCATAAGGTTTCTTGATATGTTTGGGGTAATTATGGTACTACTTAGGTTGCCTCAGTGAGAGGATATATGGCACATGATTCTATTGAATGCATGTCTACAAGAGAAAATGTCTAGGTAGAGAGAACCATAGTGTTGGTTATGGAATGAGTGAGAAGGGAAGCAAAACCATGCAAAAATATATCTGTTCAAAACTTAAGTGAAATAATCAAGTGTTGCATAATACATCTAAGTGTGCTTTTGTATGAACATATTAAGGTATGCAAAGCATACCTGAAGGTATCATTGAGTACCTCATATAATTCATGGTAATGGGTTGAATGATGATGTGATTATGGAGTAGGAGGTAGGTCTGTTTCAGCAACTTCAATTTTGATTGAAATATTAGAAACATGTTATGTCCAGGTATGTACCATAGAGATATGTAGAGCTTGTTAGCTATGTTTTCATAGTAAGTAGTGCTACCTTGATTTCACTTTGAACAAAAGTTTTCTTTCTTAATATTAAACAATTCTATGAAGCAAGTCATGTTTCATAATTTTTACCTTGTGTAAGGTTGTTGAAAGGGCTATGAACTCATGTAATTGATGATGACCTTGAAATCAACAATGTATTAAAGACTAAAAACTGCAATGGATACAATTTCATGTGTGTGGTTGTGAATAGGTTAGATACATGTCTTGCATAACAACGCAGTGTACCTTGAAATGAATGCATGTGTGCATAAAGAGAAAATGAATACTATGATAAATTGATAAATTAAATGAATGAGTCTTGGAAGTTTATTTTACTTATTATAATACTAACCAAAATCTCAGTGTGACTTATAATTGAAGAAAAAATCAATTTTAGGCCATTATAATCCTATGCATATGTGGCCAACTAAATAAAATATGATGAAAAATATCATCTAATTTTCTTAAGCTAACACTAATGTGTTGTTTTCGTCACATAAGAAGGCACCCAATAGTGAAGGGAAAAAAACTACTAACAAAAAAATGCAACGTAAGTTGGATGAAATCCCATGAATAAGGAATGGTGAGTTAGATGAATAGAAAGTTATAGAATATACCCTAGAATTGGGAGAGAGAAAGAAAATTATAAAGTTTGAAATTCATATATATAAGGCTTAGTGACGGAAAGGAAAAAGGAAAGAAAGAAAAATCTATTAAAATGTTAGGGGTGTGGGGAGGAGCACGTAGTTCATTACTCCCAAATAAGAAGCACACTAGAAGGAAAAATTATCATGTCCAAGAGTGTGTCTAAATTCCAAGAAACAATAGAAAATTAGAGTAGTGCAAGGAAATCATTCTAGGTGTTGGTAGTGTATCCAATTATAAGAGGGAACTTGGAGAATTTGAGAGGTTTAATCACCCACATTCAGTGTTGAAGAGGAGTGAGGGAGAAATAAAAAAGAGCTCTCTCAGATGATTAAGAGTTGAAGGAAATCCTAGGGTAGAGATATTGGCTTGACTATAATTAATTTTATTTGTATAATGCATAAATTTATATGCAGGGGAGTATAAGAGGGAGGTTTATCACATATCTTAAGGAAAATTTTAAAAAAATTGTGCATATTCTCATGTGGCAAGTGCCTTTGTTGAATAAATGTGGATGGAAGATTTTGAATATTTAAATATCAATAAAAGTAGACTTTACTAAGTTGTATATTAAATCATGAAATAACCTAAGCTTAAGAGTTCTTATATGATTTTTGAAAAATATTGAAAATAAATGAATGATTAAAATTAATTGGTTTATAAATAATACATTATTAAGATTATATTCATTTAACCAAAAATATTAACAAGTGATGTCTGAAGGAGATCATGAACTAGGAAAAGTGTAGGATTACTCTTAGACATTGACATTAATGACATTTGAGACAACAAAAGTGTCTTCAATCATACAAATGACCTTGGGGACAATGGAAAGAGAATGAAATGCTAAAGAAGGAGCCAGGTGGAATCCTTAATAAAGTAGCAGCCAAGAATAATGACAAACATGTAACTTGGAAAATAGCCAGGATGCAGCAATTGGATAGTTGAAGGATTTAGGTAAGAATCCCTTCAATCCAAGTTATCATAATGAACAACATTTAAATAAGAGATATATGCATCTACAAATTAAAGAAAACTTAGTATTGGTAATGCATGCTTGTCACAAAATATTCAATGAATATGATAGTAATGTTGTTACATTAGACATTATTATGATCTCTTAAAAAAATTAGTATATGTGTGTATGATGCACTTAATCCATACATGGTTGTGTAGGGTAAGATTTAGATTGACTAAATTACATGAAAAGAATGATAGTTGATATTTTAAAGAACTAATGATTGTTGAAGTAAGTATTGTGAATCTCTCTCCCCCTAGATAGTAAAGTGAGAAAATTGATTTATAATGAATTATGAAATGAATATCTCAGTCCAGAGTGTGAATATGAAACTCTTGACTTTCAAATAATTTTAATTGTTGATATGAAAACATTGATTGTCATATAAAATACTCAAAATGATTGAATATAATGCGAATCTTAATTATGTAATGCAATTATGGTTTCATTCCAATAAAAATATTAATTGGATGGTTGAATGTGTGATTAATTTGAAGTCAATATTAGTGGTTGTCGTAAAATTATATTGACAGTTTAAATGTATGAGAAAAATAATATATTGTGGTTGAGTGAAAGGGTAGGATTACAGGAAAAATGGTCTTGAATATGGCATGTGATGTAATCACACAAAACATTATTAGAGTAGTTGCATATCTATGAGATCAAATTTTGTATGAAGCAAGTTTTGGAACTAAAGAAAAGTTCTAATCAATAGCTTTATGGATGTATCTCATGTAGAACAAATTGTGTGATACAAGTGAAGAGAGGAATCACCCAGGAAGGGTAGATAAAGGTTGATAAGTATAGAGCCCACGAAAAAGGCCACCAACGTGATGTTGGACCCTAGGGAAATTAAATTATGTTAGGAGAAAGCTAGTGGAAATCCTTGACTGTAAGAATCCAACAATCTCTTCAATATTCCTATACAGAAAAACCTCAGTCAGGTAGATCATCCAAGGAAGGGGATTTCCTAGACACACAAATGGTGAGTAATCGCTAGGAAAGGGAGACTTGACACACAATATGTAGATTATCCTATATATTCACAAGCTCATGCAATTTACTAAAGCACAAGACAAGAATCTACTTCTACTTTCAACTAGCAAAATCCAATAGATTGATGAAAACAATATGGACAAGAAGAAGACAAATCAATGGCACATAACACAATAAGTCTTCCTAGGGAAATCCATTGCTCAAAAACCTGCATATCTGTATTGCATTAAATCAAAAATATGAGTGAATATACAAAGCTTGTTCTCACTATAATAATTCTGCACAAGTATGCTCAACCCTTTACCTCACAAGCTTGCTATAAGCCAACACTTAGCCAATTTATACTTCCCTCCAAGATCCTATTTCCTTACGCAATTCCTAGGATGAATAGCCTGTATTTAAAGGAAAACCATGCTTCCAAAACTACACAATCCAAACGTAGGTCCTTCTCTGATTGCATGCATGATATTTACAACTTAGTAAATCATACAATTGATAATACATTGTCCCTACACTCTAGTCTCCACTGGGTCTTTCTCTAAACTGACATGCATTAGTTTCTCATGAGGGAATCTTCAGTTAACTGGAGTAACACTTGTGGATGCACTAGTGCACTAACTAACTGTTAGTCCTCACTTAATTCCACAAATAGTTAGTACTAATGTAACTAACCATAACTCAATAAACTGAGTTAATCTAATTACAACTCAAATAAACTCATCACAGACCCCTAAAATTTATGGAGAACATATACATGACTACAGAAAGACTTCCAAATCGAAATTCTAAGCTAATTAAGTTAATTAAACCTAATTAACTATTTACAAGTTTCTATGGGAATAGAATTTGATTTTAATTCTCATTTTAATTCAAGGACAAATTAAACTGGAATTTCTTGTCGCCATTTCTCGACACGCCCTCTCAACAAGAAAGGGATTATCTGCTAACCCAATCCTGTCTCTGTGAAAATCAAATTTACATATTGAAAATTCCTTTGCCAAAATGTCAACATCTTGCTCCTCCATGAGAATGTACTCTAACAACATGATCCACCTCAATACACAATGTTTGAGATGATGATATCAGATATCAATGTGCTTGGACCTATCATGAAAAACTAGATTTTCAAAGAGTTTGATACAACTCTGATTATCACAGAAAATCATTGTCAGATCCATCTACTAACCAAATAGACCAACCAGGATCTTCCTCATCCAGATGGCCTCACATGTTGCCTAACTCACAACCATGTACTCTACCTCTACCGAATTGAGTACAACTAATATGTGTTTCCTATTGTACCAAGAAACTGTCACTCACCCAATACTCAAGATCCCTACTGATGTTCTTTTCTAGTCGGATGGACTCCCTGCCCAATCTACATCCGTGAAGCCTTGAACCTTCACTCCCTTTTCCCATATGTACCATAATATGTATTGATTAGTGCCCCTGAGGTATCTAAATACATGCTTTTCCACCTTCAAATACAACTTCGTAGTCCTAACCATCGCTCGACTCAGTCGGTTAACTGCATAGCATAAATATGTTCATGTGTTAACCAAGTACATGAGTGAACCCACAAGTTGTTTGTAAACAGTAGCTTCCACTACGTCTCCTGAAGTAGCATCTGCCTTCCTCTAGTTACCAACTATATGAGTCTCCATAGTCTTACATACTCTCCATGTGGAACCTCTTGAGTATCTCGTTGCCATACTTTCCTTGAGACACAAACAACTCCCCATCACCCTGCTATACTTACATGCCCATAAAGTAATGTGTTAGGTTCCTATACCAATAAGAATCATAATTTTGATTGACTAAGATTAAGCCTTGTAATATTGTACATACCTTTTCTTTCTGCAAATGTTTTCCATATTAAAAAATAAATAAAAAATGTAAAGAGGGTATTTCCTAAAAGAATAATCAAAGGAAAAAAAGAATGAAATTAGGTCAAAAAAATGAAATGTATGAACCCCAAAAGACAAAAGAGACCATGGAAAGTGTGCAAGTGAAAATGCAACTACTATTCAATTTTATGCATAACAAATGATTGTGTGCAGCTTATAATCCTTGCCACAATCCATGATAGTCAAAATGTTTAAACTTGGCTATTATAGTGTAATCTTGGCAGATAAGTAGATAGGTAGAGTAACTAAAAGGAGCTCAATTGTTTAAATTATGCGCTTGGATGATATAAGGTTTCATTTAGATTAAGTTTGCTATGTAAAGAAAATAAAATATTGATAAGGGTTTGATAGCTTAAATGCACCCTAATAAAGTGAAGAAAAAATCGTAGGATAAGTAGATGGGTAAGTAGAAGAAAGGTTGCAAAAGTATGATGATTGATTAGACAAAAAGCATATTTATCATCTTTCATCATATGTTCCAAATATGAATGGGCAATCAAGCATGAAAATGGATTTCAAAGTCGATTAATTAACTTACCCCATTCATTTCACCTCTTTACTTAACTAATTTCCCATAATAAAGTTCAAAGTACTTAAAATAGTCAAAGAGGCTCAGAGCATTTCTCTGATTTTCAGAGGGACCGGGCCCTTGGCTCAATGACTTTTGGATATCAAGTACTAGATTCCCCGCATAAAAGTTAATCCCCCCTTCAGTTCATTCATTTTCCTAATAAGACTCCTTTTCCTAAGGTTAAAACACTTTTTTCCTAGGAAAAGCAATTTTCCCCCATATAAAACACTTTTCATACCAAAAACCCACAAAAATGCTTTACCCTAAGTATTAATGTAAATATGTGAAAAACTTGTAATTCACAAAAAGGCATTTTGCTTATTGTTTTTCCTTTTCTGCCCATTTTTCATATTAATTGTACTAACTTTATTATATCAAATCCCGATAAAAACCCAATTTCCTGTATATATTTAACTCCTACGTATAAATTAACCCTACACCCTAGTTTAATTATAAACTATGACTTTTACCTAAAACCCAACCAAAACCTTTAACTGGTCGATCTGCGATCAAGTTAATAAAGCCCCTTTTAATCCTCTGTTAATTATCCCAATAGCCTAATCTCACTTTAAGCCATTATTAAACCCTGATACTGTCGTAATTAAGTGCCTGCCTGGCCCCCCACTAGCCTCTGTGCAGCTTCTCCACCTGATCATCGTGTGATCGTCCCCCTCCTCATCTGATGGATCTCATCCATATCGGGCCAACCCGACATCTGTCCTTTACCCACCTGATAAAGTGGTTTTCCCCCTGGCCCCAATGCTACGTGTCATTCGATGAGAGGAATCGAGCAGCCCCTCCCAAATACCATCGAGCGCCCAAAAGCAGTGCAAAATGAACCGCTTACCGCCCTCTTGCTACACGACAAATTAACCACTATTCACCTCGTACCTGCCAAAAAAATAACTTTCTATGTATAAAAGCCAAAAGCCCCAAAATTGTTTGTTTTCACTAAAATTTAATCTACAAGCCTCTGTATGCATGCACGACACCTGCAAACAACGAAGTTGCAAACCCACATACAATTTCACTCCAAAGACATCGCAAACAACCTAGTCGGCCTTGCAGCCTATATAAAGCCCCTTCGACCACTTGTAGTTTCCAGCCACCCTACTCAGAGCCAATTCACCCTAGTTCCAGGTATTTAAACCAGAATTCACCAAATACTCTGTCAATTTCAAAGTAACTAGTTGCTGAGTGTTTTATTTAAGTTAAAAATTAATTAAAAATACTCAAGAGCTCAAGCCTACTCCTTGTTGAACACTGTTTCCCGAAATACTGCAAATTAACCCCCCCCCCCTGCCATACTAAAATCCACAAGAATTAAGAATGGCTTCCGCAATTGCTATGGATGTGAGACCCATCTCTACACCCGATTTAGATCTAGACCACCTTCCCCTAGCTGATAAAGATTTCCAGATAAAGGACACCTCTGTCCAAGAATCCTTGCTCCAAGTATACTGCCAAAGTAGGGATAAATACCTAAACCATGCTAATGAAATTGGTCTCTGGGAGTCTAATTTTCCCAAGTACCAGTTCCCCCAAGTCCACATTTTCCTAGAAATTGTACATTACTATCATGCCAACTACATCAAGTCAAAGAGCAGTCATGTCCCCTAACCAAACCATACTTTTCACCATCACTGCAGAGTCCATAAATGAAATGTTACAACTCCATCCAGGGAAAAACCTAATTCTTCTTTCAATTAGAAGCTTATTAGACCAGTTTCCCAAGCTTACCACCACAAAGTTGGCTGAGATGTTCCAAACCTTCATAAGAGAATAAAAACACATCCCAAAGGACCCTCCTCCATATGTAGCTACAATTGTTTCCCCATGGGGTCAAAACATTGTAGCCATGATATCCTGATCCTGGGTTACACCACTAGTGAATATATTGATGAAATTATCTTAGCTTTCATGTCCATCTACACTCCAGGGCAGCCTCCTGTTGTTATCTATGACTATGCCCAGTTTATAGCTGATAGGATGCATGACCAGTTTCTTTGAATGAGAATGAGAGAGTCTTCAAATGCTCCTTTGTTTTGTACCATGTTTTTCTATATTACCAGCTAGATAAGTTTCCATTCACCCTTCATAAGCTTAACACAAAGGGTCAGCAGATCAGTCATTTTTTGGACCCCATTGATCCATAAATATCAATCTCCATACTCATATGCTGACTTCATTGATTTATTTGTACACCTAATCATGACAATGTTGATAGGAAGCCCTCCTCCAAGAATCAGTCCAGACATAAAAAGGATCCTTCAACTGTCCAAACAGACCAAAGTGGGTGATTGGTATTTATACCAAAACCACACCGAAATCAAAATTTATGGTTGCATGCTAGCACCATACAAACTACCAAAATACCTCCCAATGAGGTTGTCTGCATTAGAATATTACAGGAAAATTATCAATGTAGATGAGAGAAAATTTGTAGATTCCAAGAAGAAGGCCAACTTCAAAATAAAAGACCAACTAGGCCCCTTCATATGCAACTCTAGGGAGGAAGGTCGTGAAGCAAATTTGATATTGCAGAGCATGAAATTCCAAATAAGTTTTGTTTGGAGATATGACCCTTTGGAATTCATCACCAAGAAGAGGCAAAAGGCCAAGCTAGGACCTTTTATTCACCATCCCATACCTGAGATTAAAGCATATGCCAACCAATCAGAATGGGTGGAAGGAACCCTAGTTGATCAAGACAGCACCAGAATAGACATAGAGAATTCTCTAATTGATCTTGAAAAACAACTTGATGAGGATTCTTTCCTGTAGGTGCCAGAACAATCAAACAGGCCAGAGCAGTCAGATAGGCCAGAATAGTCAGACAGGCCAGAGCAATCAAGCAGACTAGAGACAACCATGAGTACCCCCTCAGTTGTGAAAACTCCTCTAAATGAGGAGAAGAGCCTAAAAAGAAGTAGGGAGGAGGCCACCACATCAGCAAGGGCCACTTCATAGACTTATGCAGATACAAGCCAAGCAAAAAGACGGAGATTGAATCTTGTCTCTGAACAAGAATACACAAAGGAAACAGGATCAGGCCCATCACCCCATCGGAAGGCCCACCCTCCACATCAAAAACTTAGGTGTTGGAAAGGCAACTCAGTCTTGAAATATCTTCCTTTAGAATGCCTGCTGACAAAGACCAAGACATCAAGGAAAGGTACAGGGAAATAAAAGTAAGGAATGAGAAGCTTAAGGTCCAAACATATGCCCAGTACCTAAAGATGACCCCTACCAATCAAACTAGGCTAATGTCAGAATTTGATATCAAAGAGGGAAAATGCCGATGACTTTTATCAAGCCTATAACTCAACAGCCAAAAACAGCGTCAAATTTCAAGAAAGTAGATTTTGAAGTGCTAGCAAGCGATATCCATCCCATAGACCAGATTAAGCTAGACAAGAAAATAGGGGAGATGATATACTCCACCTCGACTAGAAAGGCCATAGGTTCTCATCAGCTAAAGAATTCCTTAAACAACATATCTGCACAATTCCAGTTAGAAAAGGCCTCCTCACAGGCCAAGGATACAAGGATCAAGTCCTTAGAGGACTTAGTAATTGAATTGGGACACGATCCCAAGGATATAAAAGCCACAGAGAAAATAATTAAGAAGAAAAATGATGATATTGTTGCACTCAAGAAGTAGCTAAAGATACCCTAGTTGCATCATCCACAAACATTAGAGGTCATAGAAGCCCAGCAACCACATGAAGAACTCATGGACTTAGTCTTGAAATTGAATGACCAACTGAAAGAGACTAAAAAGGATTGGATACTTTGATCCAATTAAAACAAGCAGAATGGTGGGAAACTATGATTGACTTATTGTGATGAATTGACATCTAAAAGTTACCACACAATAAATATGAAGTCAGCCTGGTAAACAGATGAAAACAAGGCAGCAAGGTCAAAGAGTAGTAAGGTCAAAGAGTATCAGATGAAAGATCAAAGTAAAGAAGACTCCAGCATAAAAATGCCACAACTATTAGCCAGCATAAAGGACTACACTTCAACCATAAAGGCCAGCAAAACCACAATAGAGGGGACAACAAGAAACAATTCATTAGCTGTCTCTATCTTCTTGCTAGAAGATATTTTGTATTTCCTAAAATAAATCTCAAGTTGTTTTGAGATATTTTGTAATAATTTTTTGTATATATACTTCATATTTCAAAGTATGTAGGGTGGATTCCAAAACATTTCTATAGACGTTTTTCTCTCAAATCAGAAATTCTATTGTATCAATGACTGGATTGGCTTGCTGGATCAAGGAATAAAGATCGTATATTTTCCAGGATTCTTGTGTAAAGCGAAATATGTTATGCTTCTTAACCTGCAAAGCAATACCGAACAGAGAAGATGCGAGAAAAATACCCAGAACACAGAATAGCAATGATTTTATTACTCAGAGAGAAATGTTCACAGGCCTCTTCGAGGGGGCAACCTCCAATAGAGAAGAGCTCGATTATAAAACAAGACACGATGCTCCTCGCATGGAGTCTCTATCCTTTATATATGACTCATACATGCAATACCACGGGTCAATACCGTGGGTTTTATTAATACCATCTATCTAATACTACCCGCCATTTACCCATTTGTAACTAACTGTGGTCCCTTCATTAATTGTGGGTTAACCACTTACAAATATTAATATGGGCTTTATTGACTCTTGACTATGACGTGATCCCATGACATGAATAAGGGGGTTAGGGTGGGACCCTAACAAAATACAAATAAGTATTCTCTCATGTTCAATGTTTTTTTTCTTCAAGTTTTTCTATAATCTTTTATGTATCTCTAAAATATAAATGTTATAAGATGGAATGATATTTCAGAAATTGGTTAAATGCACCCCATCTTGACTATTATGAATTATTATATGTTTTCTTCACAGATCTAAGTTAAGGAATTCTTTATTTCTCCTTAGTTTAGGCGACTTCTTTTGATCTATAGCAAAGGATTCTTAATTGCCCTTTGTTCATGATTATTCTAAGGATTATTAAGTGCCCTTTCACCCTGGTTAGAATTACTTCACCCATTAGGCCTAAAGATTTGCATTTTTCTTTGCTAGCCTCCCCTGTGAACATTCCCTTTAATGAATTGGTCTAGTCCCACTATCCATTTGTTGATTCCATATCCCAATGGCTTGAAGACCTAGCTCTATCCATCTGCTCTAAGAATTCCACCACCCAACCTTCAAATCAAAACCAAAACTGGAACACTATGAACTAGCCTAAAATCTCATAAGAACAAAGCTAAATTATATAGAGAAACCCTTCTCTGAGCCATAGGTTGGCTAGAGCCTATACTCAAAAATATTGGTTTGTGGTTACCTCAGTTTCTTCCTTCTTCTGATAACTTCTAAGGAAAATTCCGAGCGATAACATAGTGGTGACCAACTGGGGAATCAAATCCTCGGTCTTAATAAACCTTTAAGAAAATTTAAAATATTTATTTCATGCCTCTTAAAGGGTTTATTAGAAGTTACTTACAAAATCTCACAAAAATAAAGTAATTAGAAAAAGCTTGAGATTCTGGCTTCAAGGAGAACTCACTACACTAGGGCTAATCTAGATCCAAACCATACCCCAGTAGTTGATAATCCTAACTTGATTTCAAGAAGACACAAAAGAGAAGAAATTTAAATTAGTCAAACACCTTTAATCAAAGCCGATTCATGCCCTAATGAGTGGTTGTTTCTAGAAGACCTTCCCTTTGATGTGCCATTTGATCTTTCCCTATTTAGAACAAGGTCTGAAAGTTCACTTAATGAAATTGTTCTAGATCCAAAGTTTATTGCAGACCTCGAAGTCCAAAAGGCCAATCAGTCAATTGATGAATATATTATGAATTCCCCATAGTCATCCCTTACTACTACTAGGAACCCTAAGCTTTCTGAACCAATATCCACTACTCTTAGTTCACCATTATTCCCTTCAACCTCTGAAGCTCATTCCCCACCTCCATTTATACCTTCACTTCCTTAGCAACCTATCATTACTCATCAACCACCTACTGGTCCTATTTCATCCTCCACTGCTGCATCACCTTCCAGTGCCTCAACCCCACATTTTAGCCCTTCCCTACTTATAGCCATGGAAAATAGATATGCTCCACTTGGTGCCATGCCAACATACTACTAGAGTAAAATCATCCAATTTGATGGCATAGGACACTACATTGCACAACACCATGTTAATAAAATGACAGACTACTTTGAACTTCATGAAATTGATGTTGTGGATGTCCAAATGAGATTATTCGCTCGGACTTTAGATGGTGGTGTTAGAAAATGGTTTAGATCACTGCCTGATAATAGTATTGATAGCCTAGAAGTATTTCAACAATAATTTTTGAATAGATGGGAAAAGAAAAAGAATCCTCTACAGATCCTTTCTGAATATGAAAATATTAGGAGAGGACCCAATGAAACTGTTCAAGATTACTACACCAGATTTAACAATATATACAATGCAATTCCAGTTAATCTTAGACCCCCACCCGACTTAGCATTAATAAATTTCCTTGATGTTTTTGACACAGACATGGCATTCCAGCTCAGGGAAAGAAACCCCCCAACCCTAGAAGATATGCAAAGTGTAGCAGTAACTATAGAGGCTAATTTATTAGCTAAAAGAGCTAGAGTTAGGAATGAAAGAAGAGGATCCGCTAAAGATGAGCCTTCACCCTCTGACATTAAAATAGATAGCTTAGCAAAAGGCATGGAAAATTTAATGGATAGAATAGAGAATATAGAGAGGAAACCCCATTGGGATAATCAACAGGCACCTCGAATTAGAAACTCGAACTTTAGGAAAAACCAAAACAAAAATACTAGAAAAAATGGACCTAATCAAAATATTAGACCTCCTTTCCAAGAAAATTATCTAGAAACATCCCATCCTGAAGACCCAAAGCAAGACACATAGGTTAACCTCATGGGATTAGATGATGAAGGTGTTGTTTTCCTAACCCAAGATGATCAGGAATTGCATATGTTGCAGCAATTGCAAATCTAGTCTAGAGAGTCATTTGATTATAAACAAGGTTATGATTTTTCCATCTTTGAAGTACATAAGCAGTATAACCTACGGAGTAAAAGGAATTCTTATACCCCTAACCAAACCAAAAGAATAGTGCCAAATCAACCAAAGAAAATCAAAGAAGCCCCGCTTTCTAAAATCCTCCAGATTCTCCCCAGACAAAACCAGAATCCTTCTGGTCCTACCATTGAAGATATAACCCTTAATGAACCTTCTGATGATCAACCCTCTTCTTCAATTCCCCCCAAAAAACTAGTGGGCACACCTCAAAATACTAGATTGGAAAATTTACAAAAAGGAGTCCCCAATAAAGGAAAAGAAGACCATCCCACTCAAATCCCTACTATCAAAAGTCCAAACCCTCAAACAGAGAAAGCCCCTTTGCCTTTTAATTTGGGAGCAAAGGTAAGCTAAAGATTTCAATCCCTTTGATAGATTTAATCAAGAATGAAACCTACAAAACACAGATAAACCAGACCCTGAACCTTGCTGAAAATGAGGATTCTATTAACTTGTTTGATGACAAACCTGAACTTATATTTGGTCCAGATGTCAATGGAAAACCACTAGAAGGAGGAATACCACCTTTCTACATTAGCCTTGGCATCCATGACAAAATTCTTCATAACGCAATGTTCGATTCTGGAGCATCCCACAGCTTAATGCCCAAATCAGTAATAAAAAAATTGAACCTAGACATTACAAGACCTTACAAGGACTTATTTTCATTTGACTCAAGTCAAGTAAAGTGTCTGGGGTTGATTAAAGACCTCTGTTTTACCTTAGTTCAATATCCTTCCAAGAGCATCCTTATGGATATTGTAGTGGCTGACATCGCACCAAAGTATGGCATGCTGTTATCCAGATCATGGGGAACCAAACTTCAGGGATCTCTACAACTTGATATGTCATATGCAACAATTTTTATTTTTGGACAACCCAAGAAGCTGTACCAAGAAACTTTAATGAAATACATGGTAAGTAGCCAAGATTAGCCTCAAAACATTCCTATCTACTCTGTACATTCAGACATTGATTCTTTTATTTTGTATAATACTAATGAAACACAAGGAACTCTTTTAGATAGCATTGATACAAAACAAAAATAAATTGCAATTTCAAAACAGAAGCAAATTCTCCAAACTTTAGAACCCTCCACAAAACAAGGTAGTCAAGATGAGGGAAAGTTGGTGGAAACCGATGATACTAGTTATGAACATAAGATATTGTGGCTCTTGAGTTGAATGGGTCAGTCAATAAGTTTGGAGCAAGAGCAAGAGTTTGGATATATAATCTAAAGAATGATTACTCAGAAGGCCATGCCTACAAACTAAATTTTAAGTGTACTAACAATATGGTTGAGTATGAAGCACTAATTTTAGGTCTTAAATTAGTTAGGAAGCTAGGAGCTATAAGAGTTTCTGTCATGGGAGACTTTGAATTAGTGATAAAACAAATTAATGCTATATATATGACCAAAGACCCTAGAATAAATTGTTATAGAGGAACCATTGTAGAAATACTAAACACTTTCTTAGAAACCAAAGTTGTTGTAATTCCTAGAAAACATAATATACAGGCTCATAGTTTAGCAATGTTTGCCAACACCTGCAAGTTACCCTTTTAGCCTAACTATCAGTACGTTGCTAAAGTAAGGCACATGCCTACAATTCCAAATAATTTGAAGAAATGGAAAATATTTGCTAATGACAAACAAATAAACAACTTTTTGATTTCAGAACAAGAATTTGTAAATAGCAATATAGATACTGACACATCAATAGATCCTAACACTAAAGATAAAATAGAAATAAATGAGATACAAGGTGAAGAGATAGATAGATTCCATCCCACTAAATTTACAAAATCAGATGTAGAAAACCTAGAACAATTTGAGATTGATGAGATATTTAAAGAAGACACTGAAGTAATCAATATCAAAGATAATGTCTTGCCTAAAGGATTAACCACTTTGGAAGACTTGTTTGATTTAAATGATGTTCCTAGAAAGCCTAAAATGGAACCTTTGAAATCTGATATGGAGGAGTGTAATATTGGCACTGATGAAAATCCAAAATTGATCAAACTTTCTAAATCTTACCTCCCACTGAAAGAGTAAAATACATTGAGTTATTAAAAGAATTTCAAGATGTCTTTTCTTGGAGTTATGAGGACCTCAAATCCTATGACACCGGCATCATACAACACACAATCCCTATAAAAGAAAATCAAAAACCTTCCAAGAAAAAACTTAGAAGGATAAATCTTGTCTTATTACCTTCAATTGAAAAGGAAATCCAAAGAATGTATGATGCTAAGATAATTGCACCAATCGAATTTTCTGATTGGGTTTCAAACCTAGTGCAAAGTAGGAAGAAAACTAGCGAGGTTAGAATCTGTGTGGACCTTATAAACCTCAACAAAGTATCCCTTAAAGACAATTATCATCTCCCAAAAATGGACCATATTTTGCAAAGGGTAGTTGGATCAACTAGGATCTCATTATTGGATGGGTTTTCTGGTTACAATCAGATTTTAGTTCATCCTGATGACCAAGCCAAAACTGCCTTTACCACTCCTTGGGGCACATTCATGTATGTGAAAATTCCATTTGGACTAATGAATGCAGGAGCCACTTTCCAGAGGGCTATGGATATAACCTTGATAAATAAGTCCATGATTTCCTAGTGATATACCTAGATGACATTACTGTATTTTCAAAATCTGACAACCAACATTTGGATCATCTAAGGCAGGTTTTTATTAAATGCAAGAAATATGGAATTTATTTAAACCCCAAGAAGTCTTTGTTTGGTTTAGAATAAGGAAAGTTACTAGATAATATAATTTCAAAATATGGTATCCGAATAGACCCTGTAAGAATAGAAGCCATCTTACAGATACAATATCCAAGGAACATCAGAGAATTACAAGCTTTCTTAGGGAAAATTAACTTTATTAGGAGATTTATTTCTAATCTAGTAGAATTAATTAGATCATTGAACAATATGTTAAAAAAAGATTCAACCATCAAATGGATTGTTGAGGCTAAGAAATCCTTTGAAGACATCAAACTAGCCTTAACTAGAACACCAGTTTTGATCAGTCCAAAATTTGATAGAGATTTCATCTTATTTTCCTTTGCTTTTGAGCACACAATTGTTGCAGTTTTACTACAGAAAAATGACCAGGGCTATGAACAACCTATTTCTTTCTTTAGCAAGGCCCTGAGAGATTCCCCCTTAAAATACAACATAATGGGAAAACAAGCTTTTTCTTTGGTTAAAGCTATCAAGGACTTTAGAGTATACATTTTATATTCTCATATAGTAGCCTATGTTCCCAATTCAATAGTCAAAGACATCCTAACTTAGGGTGGTCTAAATGGAAAGAGGGGAATGGATTGCTACTATTTTAGAATATGACATAGAAATCAAACCAACTAAGGTAATCAAGGGCCAAGGTTTAGCCAAGCTCATGGCTCAATCAAACTGTCAGGCCCTGGATATAAAATTTATAGCACAAATAGATAATGAAGAGGAGATGGCAACTCCACTAATCAGCCAAGCCTTTACTGAATCACCATGGTATGCTGATATCATTTATGTTTTACAAAATTTACAAGTTCCTCCTGGATTATCTAAGACCAAAAGTATAATTTTGAAGATGAAGTCCTTAAAATTTTGTATATTATACAATCCTTTGTTTTGGAGGAATCGTGAAGGTATTCTTCTCAACTATTTATTAAAAGATGAATCTAACATAGTATTGCAAGAGTTTCATGCAGGTGACTGTGGAGGACACCTTTACTGGAAAACCACTGCAAATAAAATTCTTAGAGCTGGTTTCTACTAGTCAACTTTTTTTTCTGATGTCAAGAAACATGTGACCTCCTGTCACAAATGTCAAATTTTTGAGGGAAAGAAAAAGCTTCTATTGTTACCCCTCTAGCCAATCTCTGCTAAAACACCTTTTCAACAATGGGGTCTACACTTCATTGGTGAAATTCACCCACCCTCCTCTGCCCAACAAAAATGGATCCTCACTACCACAGAATATTTCACCAAATAGATAGAGGCCATACCTTTAAGGCAAGCCACTGACACTATTATCATAACCTTCCTTGAAACCAACATTCTGTCATGATTTGGATGTCCAACTGAGCTCATTACTGATAATGCAGTAGCCTTTAAATCCAAAAGAATGATAGATTTATGCAACAAGTATCATATAACCCTAGGCCATTCCATAGCCTATTATCCTCAAGGAAATGGACTAGCGGAATCCTCAAACAAATGCCTGGTGAACATCATCAAAAATTTGTTAAAGGATAATAAGAAAACATGGAACAAAAAGCTAGTCAATGCCTTATGGGCAAATAGACTAACCACTAAGAAATCAATTGGTACTTCTCCCTACTAGCTAGTTTATGGAATGAAGTTGTTTTTCCATCTTCCTTGAGTACACCAGTGATGAAGTTGCTTCAAGAGTTGTAGGTGGAAGAAAATAGTATCCAAAGAAGAATCAACCAAAAAATACATCTTCAACAAACCAGGGAATAAGTATATATTAGATCTCAGGTTGTGCAGGAAAGGATTAAGAAAATTTTTGACAAGAGAACCAAGGCTGAAGATTTTTACCTTGGTTACAAAGTCCTAAAATGGGATTCAAGGAGGGAAGAGAAAGGTAAACATGGGAAATTTGATTTCCTATGGAAAGGCCCATATGTCATTTATGCTTTCAGAGGTAATAATGCTTTCTTCCTCAAAGAAATGGATGGTACAGAAGCAGAAGGTGGGCAAATGAATGGTAGAATGCTCAAACAGTATTTTGAACCTAACTACTGATTTTTACTTTCCATTGTACATATTCCATTTTTCTTCAAAAAGTTTAGTTTGGATTGGATGGTGGTCATTGAAGTTGAAGCCCGGAGAGAAGGCCTTGAGCTTTAAAGATTCACTATCATAAGTATCTATAATGAAGAGGCATAGAGGATAATTTTGCAAGGTAACAATAACAGAAATTCAAAGGCTATTGATCTACAAAGTTCTTGACATTTCACCAGGAAATACCATCCCCAAGTGGAGCCATTGTTAGGTTCCTATACCAATACGAATCATAAATTTGATTGACTGAGATTAAGCCTTGTAATATTTTACATACCTTTGCTTTCTGCAAATGTTTTCCATATTAAAAATAATTAAAAAATATAAAGAGGGTATGTCCTAAAATAATAATCAAAGGAAAAAAATAATGAAAATAGGTCAAAAAAAATGAAATATATGAACCCCAAAAAACAAAAGAGACCATGGAAAGTGTGAAAGTCAAAATTCCACTACTACTTAATTTTATGTATAATAAATTATTGTGTGCAGCTTGTAATCCTTGCCACAATCCATGTTAGTCAAAATGTTTAAACTTGGTTATTTCATGTTTTCAATTTTATGTTTATAGATAGAGAATAAAATTTGACCAAACAGTGTAATCTTGGCAAATAATTAGATAGGTAGAGTAAATAAAAGGAGATCAACTGTTTAAACTGAGCCCTTGGATGATATAAGGTCTGATTTAGATAGTTTGCTATGTAAAGAAAATAAAATATTGATAAGGGTTTGCTAGCTTAAATGCACCCTAACAAAGTGAATAAAAAATGGTAGGATAAGTAGATGGGTAAGTAGAAGAAAGGTTGCAGAAGTATGATGATTGATTAGACAAAAAACATATTTATCATCTTTCCTCATATGTTCCAAATATGAATTGACAATCAAGCATGCAAATGGATTTCCCAAAAAAGAATTTTGCTTAATGTTTTTCCTTTTCCGCCCATTTTTCATATTAATTACTAACTTTATTATATTAAATATCGATAAAAACCCAATTTCTTGTATATCTAATTCCTATGTATAAGTTAACCTACACCCTAGTTTAATTATAAATTATGATTTTCACTTAAAACCTGACCAAAACCTCTAACTGGTCAATCTGCGATCAAGTTAATAAATCCCCCTTCAATCCTCTATTAATTATCCCAATAGCCTAATCTCACTTTAAGCCATTAATAAACCCTGATACGACTCTAATTAAGTTCCCACCTGGCCCCTCCACTAACCTCCGTGTAGCTTCTCCACTCGATCATCGTGTGATCGTCCCCCTCCTCATCCGATGGCTCTCATCCATATCAGAACAACTTGAATTTTGTCCTTTACCCACCCGATAAAGTGGCTTTCCCCCTGGCCCCCAATGCTACGTGTCATTTAATGAGTGGAATTTAGCAGCCCCTCCCACATACCACCGAGGGCTCAAAAGCGGTGTGAAATGAACAGCTTACCGCCCTCCCACTACATGACAAATTAGCCACTATTCACCCCATACCTGCCAAAAAAATAATTTTTTGCGTATAAAAGAAAAAAGCCCCAAAATTGTTTGTTTTCGCTGAAATTTCATCTGCAAGCCTCTGTATGCATGCATAACACCTGCAAACGACGAAGCCATCAACCCAAGTACAATTCACTCCAAAGACGTCATGGAAAACCTAGTCGGCCTTGCAGCCTATGCAAAGCTCCTTCGACCACTTGCAGTCTCCAGCCACTGTGCTCAGAGCCAATTCACCCTAGTTCCAGGAATTTAAACTAGAATTCACCAAATACCCTGTCAATTTCAAAGTAACCAATTGCTGATTGTTTTAGTTAAGTTAAAAATTAATTAAAAATACTCAAGAGCTCAAGCCTACTCCTTGTTGAACACTGTTGCCCTACATACAACAAATTACCCCCCCCCCCCCCATACTTAAATCCACAAGAACTGAGAATGGATGCCCCAATTGCTATGGATGTGAGACCCATCTCTACATCGCATTTAGAACTAGACCACCTTCCCCTAGTCGATAAAGATTTCCAGATAAAGGACACCTCTATCCAAGAATCCCCACTCAAAGTATACTACCAAAGTAGGGATAAATACCTAAACCATGCTGATAAAATTGGTCTTTGGGAGTCCAATTTTCCCAAGTACCAGTTCCCCCAAGTCCACATTTTCCCAGAAATTGTACATTACTGTCATGCCAACTACATTCTAAGTCAAAGAGAAGTCATGTCCCCTAATCAAACCATACTTTTCACCATCACTGTAGAGTCCATAAATGAAATGTTACTACTCCAACTAGGGAAAAACCTAACTCCTCTTTCAATTGGAAGCTTATTAGACCAGTTTCCCAAGCTTACCACTACAAAGTTGGCTGAGATGTTCCAAACCTTCATAAGAGAAGAAAAAAACATCCCAAAGGACCCTCCTCCATATGTAGCTACAATTTTTCCCCATGGGGTCAAAACATTGTAGCCATGGTATCCTGCATCCTGGGTTACACCACCAGTGAATATATTGATGAAATCATCTTAGCTTTCATGTCCATCTACACTCCAGGGCAGCCTCCTACTATTATCTATGACTATGCCCAGTTTATAGCTGATAGGATGCATGACCAGTTTCTGAGAATGAGCAACGAGCGAGTCTTCAAATAATCCTCTGTTTTGTACCATCTTTTTATATATTATCAGTCAGATAAGTTTCCATTCACCCTTCATAAGCTTAACACAAAGGGTTAGCCCAAATCAGTCATTTTTTGGACCCCATTGATCTGTAAATATCAATCTCCATACTCATATGTTGACTTCATTGATTTATTTGTACACCCAGTCATGACAATGTTGATAGGAAGCCCTACTCCAAGAATCAGTACAGACATAAAAAGGATCCTTCAACTGTCTAAACAGACCAAAGTGGGTGATTGGTATTTATACCAAAACCACACCAAAATTAGAATTTTGTTGCGTGTTGGCACCATACAAACTACCAAAATACCTCCCAATGAGGTTGTTTGCATTAGAATACTACAGGAAAATTATCAATGTAGATGAGATAAACTTTGTAAATGCCAAGAAGAAAGCCAACTTAAAAATAAAAGACCAACTAGGCCCCTTCATATACAACTCTAGGGAGGTAGGCCGTAAAGCAAATTTGATATTGCAGAGCATGAAATTCCAAAGAATTTTTGTTTGGAGATATGACCCTTTGGAATTCATCACCAAGAAGAGGAAAAAGGTCAAGTTAGGACCTTTTATTCACCATCCCATACCTGCGATTGAAGCCTATGCCAACCAATCAGAATGGGTGGAAGGAACCCTAGTTGATTAGGACAACACCAAAATAGACATAGAGAATGCTCTAATCGATCTAGAAAAACAACTTGATGAGGGTTCCTTCCTGCAGGTGCCAGAACAATCAAGCAAGCTAGAGTATTCAGATAGGCCATAACAGTCAAACAGACTAGAGACAGCCATGAGTAACCCCCTCAGTTGTGCAAACTCCTCTAAATGAGGAGAAAAGCATAAAAAGAAGTAGGGAGGAGGCCACCACATCAGCAAGGGCCACTTCACAGACTTATGCAGATACAAGCCAAGCAAAAAGACAGAGAGTAAATCTTGTCTCTGAACAGGAATACACAAAGGAAATAGCAGAAGTCACTAGCATAGAAGGAAACAGGAGCAGGCCCATCACCCCATCGGAAGGCACACCCTCCACATCACAAACTCAAGGTTTGGAATGGCATCTCAGTCTTGAGTATCTTCATTCAGAATGCCTGCTAACAAAGACCAAAACATCAAGGAAAGGTACAGGGAAATAAAAGCAAGGAATGAAAAGCTTAAGGTACAAACTTATTCCCAGTACCTGAAGATGACCCCTACCAATCAAACTAGGCTAATGTCAGCCTTTTATATCAAAGAGGTGAAAATGCAGATGACTTTTATCGAGCCTATAACTCAACATCCAAAAACAGCCTCAAATTTCAAGACAGTGGATTTTGAAGTGCTGGTAAGGGATATCCATCCCATAGACCAGATTGAGCTACACAAGAAAACATGGGAGATGATATACTCCACCTTGACTAGAAACGCCATAGCTTCTCATCAACTACAAAATTCCTTAAATAATGTATCTGCACAATTCCAGTTAGAAAAGGCCTCCTCACAAGCCAAGGATACAAGGATCAAGTCCTTAGAGGACTTAGTAATTGAATTGGGACACGATCCCAAGGATATAAAGGCCACAGAGCAACCAATTAAGAAGAAAAATGATGATATTGTTGCACTCAAGAAGCAGCTAAAGATACCCTATCTGCATCATCCACAAATATTAGAGGTCCTAGAAGCACAGCAGGGACATGAAGAAATCATGGACTTAGTCTTGAAATTGAACAACCAACTAAAAGAGACTAAAAACAAATTGGATACTTTGATCCAATTAAAACAAGTAGAATGGTGGAAATCTATGACTGACTTATTGTGATGAATTGACAACTAAAAGTTACCACACAGTAAATATGAAGTCAGCCTGGTAAACAGATGAAAACAAGGCAGCAGGATCAAATAGTAGCAGGGTCAAAGAGTATCAGATGAAAGATCAAAGTAAAGAAGACTCGAGCATAAAAATGCTACAACTATCAACCAGCATAAAGGGCTACACTTCAACCATAAAGGCCAGCACAACCACAATAAAGGGGACAATAAGAAACAGTTAATTAGTTGTCTCTATCTTCTTGCTAGAACATATTTTGTATTTCCTAGAATAAATCTCAAGTTGTTTTGAGATATTTTGTAATAATTTTTTGTATATATACTTCATATTTTGAAGTATTTACGGTGGATTCCAAAACATTTCTATAGACTTTTTCTCTCAAATTAGAAATTCTATTGTATCAATGACTGGATTGGCTTGCTGGATCAAGGAATAAATATCAGATATTTTAGAGGAATCTTGTGTAAAGTGAAATACAAATAAGTATTCTCTCATGTTAAATGTTGTTTTTCTTCAAGTTTTTTCCATAATCTCTTATGTATCTCTAAAATCTAAATGTTATAACATGTAATGATATTTCAGAAATTGCTTAAATGCACTCTGTCTTGACTGTTATGCATTATTATATGTTTTCTTCACAGATCTAAGTTAAGGAATTCTTGATTACTCCTTAGTTTAGGTGACTTCTTGTGATCTATAGCAAAGGATTCTTAATTTCCCTTTGCTCATGATTATCCTATGTTCTTCATTATGATCTTGGTCTAAGGATTCTTAAGTGCCCTTTCACCCTAGTTAGAATTACTTCACCCATTAGGCCTAAAGATTTGCATTTTTCTCTGCTAGGTTGCCCTGTGAACATTCCCTTTAATGAATTGGTCTAGTCCTGCTATCCATTTGTTGACTCCATAGACCAATGGCTTAAAGACCTAGCTCTATCCATCTGCTCTAAGAATTCCACCACCCAACCTTCTGTTGGGTATACGACCAAAGTCCCACATTGACTAGAAGTGGGGAGGATCATGGGTATATAAGGATGGACAAATATCTCCATTGGTATAAGGCCTTTTGGGGTAAGTCCAAAAGAAAATCCATGAGGGCTTAGGCCCAAAGTGGACAATATCATACCATTGTGGAGATATGTGGTGTCCAGAGTCCTTACAAGTGGTATCAGAGCCATGCCCGAAGTTAGCCAAGTGGATGAATCCTCGGAATGTCGAACGAAGGTGGTGGGCCCCAGTAATATCATGATGGGATCCGTGGATGAGCTTGGTTAGACAGGCATGTGCTCCGGATTCTTCATGGACATGTCCTAGTCCCAACACGGTGAAGAGGAGTTGACCTGGGATAGAGCAAGCTCTCGAGGCAGGTGGTGTTCCATGTAAGGCGTGTGCTTCCAACGCATTGGAGCGGAGAATTCTGGTTGGTAGAGAGTGGACAGATGGATAATCGTTTGAGGGGAGGCTCGATGGTCCTTTGTTCGAGGGGAGGATTGTTGGGTATACGACCAAAGTCCCACATTGACTAGAAATGGGGAGGATCATGGGTATATAAGGATGGACAAATATCTCCATTGGTATGAGGCCTTTTGGGGTAAGTCCAAAAGCAAATCCATGAGGGCTTAGGCCCAAAGTGGACAATATCATACCATTGTGGAGATATGTGGTGTCCAGAGTCCTTACACCTTCAAATAAAAACCAAAACCCCAAGGAACACTAAGAACTAGCCTAAAATCCCATAAGAAACAAAGCTAAATTATATAAAGAGAGCTCTCTATGAGTCATAAGTTGGCTAGAGCCTATACTTAAAACATTGGTTTGTGGTTACCTCGGTTTCTTCCTTCTTCAGATAACTACTAAGGAAAATTCTGAGTGATAACATAATGCATGAGCCCGATGTCCTTCATATAAAACTCTCTTGCATGGTCATCCTTGCAATATTTGATCAGTTGATCATCACCTGTCAGCATGAGATCATCAACATAAATTACAATGATCAATCTTTTATTCCACCACTATGTGGTATAGGTTCTCACCCACTCCACTCTTTGTGAAGCCCAACCTGGTGAAGTAGATATCTATCCTGGTGTACCAAGCACGAGGTGTTTGCTTCAGTCCATACAACGCTCTCTTGAGCCAGCACACATGTGACTCATGGTCGAAGGTTTCAAAACCTTGAGGTTGCTCTATGTACACCTCTTCCTCAATTGTGCCATTAAGGAAGGTTGTCTTTACATCCATCCGATGTATCTTCCATGCCATATGTGCTAATAGTGCTAATATAGATCTGATCAACGAGTACCTTGCAACAGGAGCAAAAGTCTCATCATAGTCAATCCCCTCTACCAATGAAAAGACACAAGCCACAAATCTAGCCTAATGCTTCTCCACACTACCATCTGTAGCTTTATTTACCTTGTAAAGCCAATGGGATCTCACCATGGACTTATCCTCTTGCATCAAATCCAACCACAGTTGTTGCCAATATGGCAGCTTCTCCCAACCATTGACAGAGTCCTAATAAGTATGCCAACTCTTTGGGTGTCCCAGAATATCAAGACTCACCATATCATCCTCAACAACTGTGATTCCAACACTTTCAAGTTCATCACGACATTGAGCGAACTTAGTCAAGTATTTTGGAATAGTCTTGCCTTTCTCCATTTTGATTTTTTGAAACTTGTCCTTTAGTGCCAATTTCATTTGGTAACTATTGTTCTAATACAAGTCTATCAATTCTTTCCACATAGCATATGGATTTTCCTTGCCATGGAGACTCGAGAAAAATCTAGTCTCGAACTCCCTCAAGGATTATCCGCCTCGTCTTCGCCACACACTTCTTCCATTCGGCCAAATTCTGTGCATCTGATGTTGTTGGCTTAGGATTGTCTTTATCAACGAATTCCTTCAATACATTATCCTCCATCACAACCACCATTTTGTCCCTCCATGCTATATAATTCAAGCTTCCTTCCAAGGCATACTCAAGCCACAAACCGTAGAACACCATCTAGCGGTCCTAAAGTATGTATTGCAAATTCGAATTTCACTTATAACGCAAAACTCAAAACTTTGAAATCTCCTCTAGTATATTGAATTTAGCTCTGATACCATGTAGATTTTCCTATATATTCACAATCTCATGCAATTTACTAAAGCACAGGACAAGAATATACCTCTACTTTCAACCAGCAGAAGCCAATAAACCAATGAAAACAATATGGACAAAAAGAAGACAAATCAATGGCACATAACACAATAAGTTTTCCTGGGGAATTCCACTTCTCAAAACCCCACCTATATGTATTGCATTAAATCATAAATATGAGTGAAGATACAAATCTTGTTCTCACTGGAACAATTCCACACAAGTATGTTCAACTCTCTACCTCACAAGCTCGTTATTGGCCAACACATAGCCAATTTCCACTAGCTGCCAAGCCCCTATTTCCTTGTGCAACTCCTAGGATGAATAGCACGTAGCTAAAGGGAATTCATGCTTCCAAAATTGTAATCCAAGAATAGGTCCTTCTCTGACTGCATGCATGATATTTACAACTCAATAAATCATACAACTTATATTACATTGTCCCTACACTCTAGTCTCAACTAGGTCTTTCTCTGAACTGACATGCATGAGTTTCTCATGAGGGAATATTTAGTTATCTGGAGTAACGCTTGTGGATGAACCAATGCACCAACTGACTATTTTTCCTCTATTAGTTCCACAAATAGTTAGAGTTAATTTAGCTGACCATAACTCAATAAACTGAGTTAATCTATTTACAACTCAAATAAAATCATCCTATACCCCTAAACTTAGGAAGAACATATACATGACTACAGAAAGACTTCCAACTCGAGATTTCTAAGTTAATTAAGTTAATTAAACTTATTTAACTATTTACAAGTTGCTATGAGAATAGAATTCGATTTTAATTCTCAGTTTAATTCAAGGACAAATTAAGCTTAAATTTCTTGTTGTCATTTCTCAACACACTCACCAGATTAGGAATGTGAATGAGTGTATCCAATTGCAAGAAATGATCCAAACTATTACCTATGGAAGAGTAATGAAGCAAAGGATAGTCACAAAAATAAGTATTATATTCAAATTCATGCTACTTGGTGAAAATTGAGATCTTCCTATGAAAAATGTTTAATGGCTATATGGATCTTTCAATAACACATATTATATGTTGTTTTATTGATGTAGATACTAGATGTACCTCTATAGGTATAAAAGTGAATGGATCATGAAGAAATTAATTCCATTATTGAAGCAATGGAAAGGATAGAGAACATGAAAAATGATGTTGATACGAAGGAGCAAGAATGATGGCATAGCTAGAAGGTAGTAGCCCATATACTATTGCAATGAATAAAAAGAACTTTAAATAATGAAATTCTATTAAAGGAGAAGGTGAAAACATCGAGGACAATGTTATTCTAAGAGGGAGGGGATTGTAACATTCGTTTTGCTAATCCCAAAGTTTTGTAATGTAATTAAAGGATTATAACGTTGGAGGGACAACATGGATAGATGCAAAAACTATTTGATGTAAATATTTTGATAAATTAATAATAAACTATTAAATTTTAATAATAAGTACAATCCTATATAAATATCGATGTTTAGAAGGATAGCTTGTTTAGGAATATTGTAAGATAGATTGGGAAGTTTACCATCTTTCCTAAATTTAATGTTTTGACCCCTGGTGTTCTTGTTGAACTACCAAATGCACAAGAAGTTATAAGAGGATGAGGGAGGAGGTATTGTATTTTCCCAAGCATGGAATATGTATCTCAAGGAAAATTCTTGGTTGATGTTACATCCAAAGAAAGGGACCGTGGACATCTCATGTGTAAAGAAGAATTCACGGGAAATGAAGTAAGGTGGAACTATCAAGTGAGAGTATTGTAATAGTTCGAGAATAGAGACAAACAAAGAGACATAAATTGTGCATAAAACCAAAACAATGTAACAATGTAACAATGTAAACTTTGAAACGGGAACTGTAAACTCAAAACGATAACTCTAGCCAAAAAAAACCCTAAAAAAACATGAAAAGTAGTCCAAAAAATGAAAAGTCTATAATCTGGAACGATGTTTTATTTTTTTTAAGGTTAATTTTCAACATGTTTAAAAATTGGCGGTAAAACCAATTTTTTTGTGCAAAATAAATGAAAAAAAACACATTAATGTTTTTGGTAGAATTATAACATTTTTCTTTCCCAGGTATAATTTCAACATTTTTTAGTAATGACAATAAAGATAAAATAATGGGATCTGAATCACATTAAAATTCCATCAGTTTTCATCCATGTCGTTAAAAATATAATAACATGATAGTAAAGATCGCTAAAATTCTAATTGTTTTCAACCATAACATTAAAGATGAAAAAGAAATTGAAAATTTTTCAACCATAGAATTAAAAAATTCCAAGTTTTCAACACATTTAAATCATGACATCATGAACAAATTACATGAGTAAATTAATCAAAATATCAATACTTGCAGATTGAATGAAACATAAATTATATCTTTAAGTTATTGTTACACTGTGCATATTCTAAACAATAAAATTCATCATAATTAAAACATATAATCCAACACACATAAAAATGATTCATAACTTCATTTAACATCATATGGAAATCAAAATTTTTATTTCAAGATATGATGCAAACATTAGTTATATAAACTATCTCAGACAATTATTCAAAATCATTCATATCTTCTTGCACACCATCAGAATTCACATCTTTAGATGAATGACTTGATGCAGATGAATATGTTCCATATTCTTCTCTTTCATCAACTAGTGCCCCATCTGAGTCCACATGCATGCCCACCATTTCATGTTCCAAAATTCTTCAAGATCTATGACTGGGTTCAATAGACTCCCATCTCAACACTTTTTTCTGGTAAGAACCTCTTCAGAATATCTATCGTCTTGAAGTGAAGAGCTCCTTTCTTTGTTAAATTGAAGTCATAAACAAGTATGTCAACATCCTCCAATTTTAAGAGTTTTGTGTAGCGACGATTTATATTTGTACCCTTTATTTTTCTCTTTCCACCAATTTTTTTATTAATTACCATCTCTAGTTTGTACACACCATTGAATGGGTGTGTATTTGTGGCATACCAATGTACTTCAACACCTGCAACATCTTCATGTTTTGTCATGACCTTTATAACCTTAGCAACCCATAATGGATATCCATTGGCATCTCCATTTGCTAGCATTGTGATCATGCAACCCTCCTTAATATCCTATACTAAACCCTTGTAAAGGACTTCCATTGCTTCACATTGCACATGAGATATTATGGAAACAATATACATTTCTCTTTCTTCTACCTATGAAGAATTGATAATACCTTGAGATTGTTGTTGTTAAGAAATTTTTCTTTCCTCATGTCCATTCCGATCGTGGACATGCCCGCTCGCAGCACAGCGGTGTACCACATATCACTATTCCATAAGCGAGCATGCACGCACACCCACCTGTAACGGAATGGCCCCCTGGCCACCGACACAGTGGTGTACTTCATGTCACTATTCCATGGGCAAGCACACCCGCCCACCCACCTGCAATGAAACAGCCCCCTCGTGATTCTCGAAATCAGCTCATTGGCCTGCCAGGGGGCTGATTCCTAGAATCAGCCCCCACCAGTCCAGTGGGCTGATTCTTGGAATCGTTGAGGGTTTATTCCTGGAATCTACCCCCTAGCCTGCTAAGGGCACGGGGGATTCACTCAATGAAACTCTAACCTATCACGTGCGTTCATGGCATATTAAACACTACCCTTAATTTGACTACATATTGGAAAACATCCTTAAAAATCACATTCTTTAACCCCCTACTAATACAAACCCAATACACCTTCCCAATTTAAAAAACCCCTACTTCCACTAGATATTGTAGGTATTGTAGGTATCCATTTTTTCATTAACATTTTTTTATACCCCTTTATATTTTATCATTAATATTGAGCACCATTTTTTTATACATGCCAATATAAACACCCCTTACCCCCTATATATCCCCCAATATATTGTGCCATTTTTTCCTCAATCTAAATTCCCCAATATGAACCCACATGGTATGGTATTGCTCCCCAAGTGAAGCCCCCGTGGCTGAGGGCCTGTTCTAGGAATCAACCCCTGGCAGGCCACGGGGCCATTTTTTCCTGGTGGGCCCACCCACAAGCAGTGGCATGCCACCATTCCATGGATAGGCACACCCGCCCATGGAAAAATGAATAGGCCCCCGGCAATGCAGTAGGCCGATTCTAGGAAACGGCCCTATGGCTTGTCATGGGGATAATTCCTAGAATTATCCCCCTGGCCTTCTGAGGGCCGATTTTGGAAATTGACCCCTGGGAAAGCTATGGGGATGATTCCAAGAATCGTTCCCTAGTAGGCCAGGGGCTCGATTCCTAGAATTAGCACCCTAGCCTATTGGGGGGTGATTCCCAGAATCAGCGCCCGACATGCCAGGGGACGATTTTGGGAATCCACCTCCTGGAAAACCAAGGGGCCTTTTTTCCTAGGTGGGCACACTAGCCCATAGGCACAAGCACGACATGACACTAAGGCACAACATCCCCCTAGGGGGGCAATTCTGAGAATCAATCCTTTCAACCTTTTTGCTATCAGTGTAGCAATGATCTTATAAATAACATTGCACAGAACTATTGGTCTAAACCCTTGAGCTTCCTCAGAACTATTACTTTTAGGAATCAGAGTTAAAAAGGTTGAGTTAATACCTAGCCATATCCTTTGCTTTAGGCGAGATTCTTCGACAGCTTCCAAGACTTCCTACCCTATAAAATTCCATCCTGCTTGATAAAATTCTACTGTGAAACCATCTGGTCCCAGTGCTTTTCCTTTTCTCATGTTCATGACCACCTCCTCTACCTCTTCCATCGTGGCTGCACGCATTAGAGCCTTGTTCTGTTCTGTTGTTATTAATTTTGGGATCTCCTTGCATATTTGTTTTATTGCTTCTCCTCTGTCGTCCTGAGTTTCAATGAGGATCCCTTTATGGTATTCCACTAGAACTCTCTTTATTCCTTCTTGTTCAACTACCCATTCTCCTTCTTCATTTTTGATTGAGAAGATCTGGTTTCTCTGTCTGTTTTGGATCATCGCTTGATGAAAGAATTTTGTATTCCTCTCACCTTCCCGCAGCCAGTTTATCCTTGACTTTTTCCTCCACAGGATCTCCTCCTGTTTTCTTCTTTCTTCCAGCTGGTTTATTAATCTTCCCTCTTCTTTGCTCCTTTCTTCATCCCTTCCTTCTAGGATAATTTGCTGTTGGATATCCTCCATTTCCTTTTCTAGTTTTTGTTTATCTTCCATTATGTGCCCGAATTCTTCTCTATTCCACTTTCTAATTTTGCTTTTTATTTCCTTGAGCTTTAATTGGAATGTGTGCATTTTTCCTTTCCCTCTGACTTGACTCTGCGTCCACCATTCTTCTACCTTATGGAGGAAATCCGGGTTTCTGAGCGAGAAGGCCTCAAATCGGAAAGATTTCTTGCCTTTGATTTTCTTTATATCAATTTCTAAACGGATCGGCCAATGGTCTGAGCCTAGGCCCATGAGGATTTTCGCCTCTATAAAAATATCCCTGTTCAAAATTTGTTCCGATAGGAGAAACCTGTCCAACTTAGATGCTATCTGGTTCTTCCCACCCCTCATGTTATTCCAGGTGAACACGTCGTTTTTTGTTGGGGTATCCACTAGTCTTAGATCTGTTATGAGCTCGTTAAAATCCTCCATACTTTGGTCCTGTCTCCTAATGCCTCCTCTTTTCTCTCCTAGATCGCGGATCAAATTAAATCTCCGCCAACTATCCATAAGTTATCAGGGATTAATCGCCTTACTGCCTGTATATTCCTTAGAAATTCTTTCCAGTCCCTAGGTAAGTGCGGACCATAAACCCCAGAAATGAGGATTCTTTCCATCGTTCCTGCCAGCCTAAACACTCCAGATAGAATTCTGGGGAGGCTAATCCAATTTTCAAAAATAACCTCCTCTGTATTCCATAAAATCGCTAAACCTCCAGCTGACCCATTCGCGTCCTGAGCCATTACTTCATACTTTGATCTCGACTTTTCCAAAATTCCTTGTAGATGTTGGTGATCCATTTTTGTTTCCCGAATAATCATTATACTAGGCTTATCCTTCCTCAATCGTTCCTTTAGATATATCTGCTTGCCCTTGTTGTTGAGTCCCCTTATGTTCCAGCTTGTAATAATCATTTAAAACTTTTTTAAGGGTTGTTGAAATACCTCTGACAGAGGTATCACTCTTCCTGAATTAACTAAAGTTTCCCCTACTGCTTGAATCGTTTCATTCAATGTTTTCCTCCCTCGTTTCCTTCCTCCTTTGCCACTTCCGTCCATTCCTATGTTTTGGGATCCTAGCGTTCCTCATTGGTCTGGTCCGCTCTCTGTCGTGCCTCCTTTCTTCTCCTTATATTTTTGAAATGCCTCCTTGTATTGCTGTTTCTAGGATTCTGGGATGAATCTCTCATCTAAGTTCTTCCATTCTTGTAACAATTTCTTCATTATCCTTTCTTCTTCGGTCCCATTTTCCTTTCGCTTATCTGCCCCTTGCATTAATTGTTCTTCTATAGTTTCCTGTCGCTCTCCCATCTCGACTTCGGCTTCTTTGGTCTGGCTGGTATTTTTACCTGAGGTTTCCGCGATGATTTCCATCGGGACGTTTTCAGTTAACCCTTCTTCCTGTTTTCCTTCTTCTGTGTCCTCTTCCTCATCTTGAAGGACCTGAAATTTGTTCTGATTTTCAACGGGAATGTTCTTTCCTTTTGGTTGCCCTCTTTATCCCTCAATACGTGGTTTTTGTCTCCTTTGGACTTCCTTAAAACCCCTCTCTCTTGCCTCAGGTCCTTCTGTTTTTCTTCGCTCTTCTTCCATGATTCTTGTGATCTCTCCTTCTCTGTTTTATAGGCATTCCCTGAATAAATGTCCGTACTCATGGCATCTACGGCATCTAAAGGGAATATGCTCGTAATCTATTGGCTATTGCCAAATTTCATCATGGTATTCCACTTCTACAAATTCTGGTAGGGGTTCTGCTATATTCATATATACGCAGATCCTTGCATAGGATGTGAATTTTCCCCTTTTTGTCGTTTCTGCTACTTTGACGAAAGCTCCTATCGAGTTTCCATTCCCTTCCAGAATCTCAGGGTGCCAGAACTCCGTTGGTAACCCAAACAGCCTTACCCATATGGGTGCTGCCAGTAGTTTTTCGGCTTCTGGGTTGTATCTTTCTTCCCAATGTCTCATAAATAAACCAACATTATTCATGAAGTAAGGTCCTTCCTCAAATATTCTCTCCTTATCTTCGAGGTTTGCAAAAATGACTGTAAAAAAGCCTTTGGCTCCCAATTTCAGGTCCACATGCCCTTTTGGTTTCCATCTTAATTGAATCCATTTTACCAGATCCTTTTCAAAGGGCCAAAAACCTATAAACTTACATATCGGAGCATGATCTTTCATATAGCAGTGGTAATCCTCCAGTTTATCCAAAGGTTTAGATTTATTCATAATGAATTTGAAGAAAAATTTGGTGGGGATAAGACAAAGGTTAGTCTAGCATTTCAGAAGGAATGTTGTATGGAAATAGGTTATCAAATTGAGGAAAAAATCAATTCAAAAGGAGACAAAGTAAATTCTGAAATATTCAGAGGTATGAATAACATTTTCAAGTTGGAATTTAGAACCGGAGAGATATGGGAATTGATTAATGAGATTTTAGCATGTGGCAGAACATTGACATTAAAAACGAGAAGGTCAAAAAGTCTAAACCATTTATATGTAGCAACAGTAAATCAGGGCCTAAAATGAAGTTTCTTCCAAAAGATATGACTTTCACACCTTGGAAAGCATTGCAAGGAGTGAAGGATGAAAAACTTGTCAAAACAATATTATCTCGTGTGAGGTCAGGGGAATTATCATTGGACAAAATGTGTGAGGAATTTCAAAAGTAAGTTTGTTTAATTATTTTTACTTATTTCTAGATTATAATTTTATTTTAAATATAACATATTGTTGTTGGTAGTATTTGTTATGCATATTATTATATTAACTTTTTTTACTTTATCTATTCAGCCACAAGGTTTACATGAAAATACAAGAACAAATGGTTAAATTGTTTAATGAAGATAGTTAGGATGATGTTGTACGCAACTACCCAGATTCAAGTTCTACATCAACACTAAAAGATTTTTATCTTGCATTTAAAAAGGTATGTTAATTTATACATTCATTTTTATTCATATGTATACTATTTTTGTTTTATAACTTATACATATATTTGTTTATTTTATTCAAGATGAAAAAGGATACAAATGGAGCACTAGATAGTTTCAGAAGCTTTATTGAAAAAAGTAATATGGAAAGACTGAGAAAGCATCGTGCTAGTAATGTTGAACTTGATCCTAGTCTTACTCATTTCATTTAGAATGGGCTTGAGACTATTCAATATCAAATAATACAAAGTGATTGTGAAGACATTGTTGAAATTTTACCTAAAATGGATTATTCCCTAGTTATTGCAGATATTCCCCATGGTTTCCATATCCCAAACATTGACTATGATAGTGACCCTTATACTTATCAAGCTCTTAGTAAAGTGGTTGCAGGATTTGTAGAAGTCACAACATAACCATTATGGAGATTTGTGACATTTCATTTAGACACACAATTGGCAATGTTATTGACAAGCGTCAAGGGAAAAGAAAACTCAAGGATGCAGCTTGCATGGTGAGACGTTGAAATTGTATATGTGATTAATGTTAAAAAATTCACTTATGTACAAGTTAATTGAACTTTTACTATTTCATGTTACAGACAAAAGTCAAATCTTATTAACCATGGAGTCATAGTCAAGTATTGGTTTATGATGTTGTTGTAAAAAAACTAACATATGAAGATCATAGAATCGAAAGGAGAAATAGTTAACATTTATCAAAAACCACATTCATTGATTAACTAGCTTATAGACTTACGTTCAAAAGAAGGAGATTGGATTCTGGATTTATTCCCAGGCTCAGGTAAGTTTTATTATATAAAAATGAATTTCAATATCTTATTTCTCAATTTATATGTGATTATACTAAATTTCTTCATTATTTATTTTGTGCTTGATAATTAGGTACAACACTAGCATGTTGCCTACAAAAAGGAAGAAATTGCATTGTCATTGAAAAAGACCTAGTACATTGCAAATTTGTTCAAGAAAGAATTAATGCTCTTCAATTTCTTCTAGATGAAATGCAAGAAATTGGGTTGAGGAAAGGGGATTTTAATGAATCATGTGTGGAAAAAAGGCAAAGTAACCTCAACCACCATTAGGTGAAATGATTGGAAAGGCATACATTGGGAGATTTGCAGACATCAAAGATCCCTCAGAAGAGGAAAATGAGCAAACTGAAGCATAAAATATTTTGGAAGAATACAATGATGAAACTTTAGAAGATGAAGAGTATGGATTACGTGATATGATTTAATCTTAAGTTATGCTTGGAAATCAAGCTCATTTTTTGTAAATATTAATTAGTTATACTTGTAATGTTTTGACTTTGACATTTCATGAGAAGAATAAATATTCAGTTAATGTTGTTATATGTTCAATATTTGTATTATGTGATTTTCGCTTTAATTTTTATGTGGATCATTATTTTTTGAAAAAAATTGTGATTAATATTATTATTTAACATGAAATTCAAAAAATAAAAAAAAAAATAAAAAAAAACTATTATTTAACCATTTTTTGTTAACTTTTTCCTATAAAAATTATGATTTTGACATGTCATTTCTAGCAAAAAAGTCTCAAAATGTGTAATTGTTTTGTTATATTTATGTTCAAAATGTGTATTTTTATGTCAATTGTTAAAAATTATTGTTTTTTTAGAGACAATTGTTTGATGTGCATTGAAAAATTAACTAACGATATATTAATATGTAGAATATCAAAACTTTAAAATATCGACCATTTTCTTTAACTATGCAAAAAAGTAAAGATATCACTACAACAACAACAACAAAAAATTAAAAGAAAAACAAAAGAATATGAAGAAGAAGACTACTTCCAAAATTGTTAAATTTAGAAAATAATTATTCACATTTAATACGTTAGAAAATTTAAAGTCAAAAAATAAGCCTTCTAAAAAAAAGGCTTGAGGTTGTATCAACAATTTTTAAAATCGGCCTACAAATCACTAACATTTTAAAAATAATGTACATAAAAAAAAATTAAAGTGTCAAAAACTATGTTATAAATATATATGGGTGTGTGTGTGTGTGTTATGAATCAACACTTTTCAAAATCAATTGATTTTTTTGCTATCTCAAAAAAATGGGTAATCGAATCAGTTCTTGTTTCAAAGTTTACGTTGTTACCTATAAACATATAATTTGTAAACATGTGATTGGAATCTAGACTGCAAATCCCATTCTTGAAGTGTGTTAGCTAAGGAAACTAGAGAGAGATCCCTCCACTTGAGTTGGATAAACTCATGAGAAATATATTATTTTCATTTTGTTTGTGAGCATGAAATACTAGAAAGTGGTAGGATCACTAAGGGAACCATAGGAACTAGTGAAGGTTCTCATGTAGCACTATGTGGGCCCTTAGTGACGATATTTTGCTATGTATTTAGCCCAATACTAGCTCTTGAGAAGTGGCATATATGTTTTCCTCCTAGTGAAGGAGATTGGCTTTCATTCTCTACCCCATTGAATTATCCCATTTGGTGTAATACCCTAAGTGAAATATCCTTTAAACATCATATCTGGCTCACAAGCGGCGAGAAATTTGCAGTGTAGTTGTGCCTATGGTTGGGTGAAGAGTGGAAATCCCTTCTTCAATTTCTTGAAGAAGTAAGTGGAATAGATAAGTGCATTCCTATCTGTTATGAAATTAGCTAGGAAGCATAGTTGTCAGTGTTATGCTTCCGAGTTGCCATAATTTTGCTTTCGATTTTTCTTGTTAACCTGAATGCCTTCTCTAATGAATCAGGTTCCCAAAGGCGAACATCATGTTGGATATTATCCTTTAAAGTCCCTATGAACACATCAATCCTATGCTCCTCTAGAATATTTTTTACCCTTATGTTCAATTTTTGAAACTCCT
>APFE031101225.1:67601-92729 GCA_000404065.3 Pinus taeda
GATATATCATGTAGCATTTCTTCATCTTCTTCATGAGTCATGCTAGAGCTTTCAGGTTGCTTACTAGGTGTTTGCATTTTCTTTCCTCAGGGCATTAGTTACCGTTAATAATGCTCTATTATGCCCTTTGAATTTCTTCAAAATAAATTTTCAAACCAAGCTTAAGAAAAAATTTAAAACAATCTACACACCCATTTTCACTTTGTAGGAGCTCGATATTACGTCTGATGTACCTCTGTAGTTTCAGATCATCCAATTCTGAAATTGCGACCTACAGTAGCCCTCTGTGTCCTTTTTCCAATGAATCTAGTCTGATCCAAATTGGATTCTCAAAGGAAGAGTTATGCGAAATCTCCCACAGTGACTTGATTATAGACTAGTTCAATAGAGTGAACTTGTACGACAGGCCACAAGTCACCGTTTCGACCTTTGGCTCTGAAAAATATGTAAAAGAAACTACAGTTTGTCCTCTTTCTGTACCTTCTTATGAAATTTCAATCTAATTCTCAGAGAGAAAGTTATGACGTTTTCCCTAGGTCACTTGTTTGGGATGTAATTCAGGAGTCTGCAAAAATACCAACTTCCTCAGATCATATCTCCACAAATATAGTGCGAAAAGATCTGAAATTCGGGCGCGAGGTTCAGCGCGATTTCTTCTCAAATGTTTTTTTTTAACTTCTAAAACATCGCACAAAAAAAAAAAAAAAAAATTGTAAGCGAAAATGCCACGATGACTATTGGAGCTGTGAACCCTAGAACTGTCTCTGATACCAAATGTTTATGAACCAGCTCAAAAAAAAGGATAGAAAAGATAGATCAACGCCTTAGAATTCAGCCTCTTCAAGGGGAAAACCTCCTTTACATTACATAAATGAACAATTCTTGGATGATTCAAATGACAAAACCTCCTATCTATATACAGGAGTCTAAGGAGCCATAATATAACCCAGCCGACCTAACAATAATAATATAAAGCCACAAAAATAACAATAGAGGGATTATATGGGGCACAGTAATAACATATGGGGACAATAGGGGAACAACGATATTAATAAGGGATACAACTACAATAGTAATAGGGTAATCACTAGTATTATAGGGACCCAACACTATCTTGTTAAAAAAATGAAAATTTTATTCAATGTTCCATATCTATATACTATTTAAGTATGCATTATTAGGCTTAAAGTTTTTTTATAGTAATGTTGAATGTTATGTTGAAATGAGAATGAATAGAGAGTTGAGATATAACATACTTCACTTGGATGATACTCTGCATTTCCATTAGAGTTATAAATTCTGTATTCAATGAAAGATTTTCTCTTATGCTAAGTGAGAATATATATGTGTTGTTTATTATTAAATGGAAAAGCCAATTGTGGTTGTAATGGTTGTATATAGACATACATTCAATTCATTTTTATAAATTCCTGCATGTTGAATCACAATGTATACTATGATTGTGAAGTAAGAATGGTATGTTGGTGGGATTTCATGGCTCCATAGGCCACTAGAAGTCAACCAGAAAACGACTTCACTATTTCATAGGTGAGGGAGATGAGTAAGTGGGAAATCAACTTGGTTAAAGGAAAAGAAATTTGGGGATTGAACCCTTAGTGCACTAGTTCATTGGAAAATTCAAGGATGTTATTACCCATTGTTATGGTGAAGTATTGGAAATTTGGGGTTTGAATGCCCCTTGGCATTAGACCTAAGTCACTAGCCAGTACAAGGGTTGTGACCTAGTGCCAATTGAAAAGGGGTGATGAAACTATCGACATATTGGGCCTCAAAAGAGTTTATAATGCATATTGCTGGAAGAGTTTCAATATAACTTAGCTCAAGTAGATGGGTTATCAGTGGTTGATATCAGTTCTATTAACTAAGCACATCAAGTGATGACAAAAACACCTTGCACATTGGAGAAACTAGAGTATCAAGTAGCCATAAGAAATGAGGGACAATGTCATCATGGCATCATGATTGATGACATAGAAAAGCCACATGGATGATTTGATATGCCATGACTTGAAACTTTTGTTTTAAACTTGTATATGGTTATGTGTGATTGTGTCTTAGCTAGTAAAAGACTTATTTGGAAATAGTTTATGAATGTGATAAACTGATAAAGGTTTAATGTAAATCTTGCATTTATAATATTGTTAATAAAATAAATATTTGGAAACTGATGTTGAAGTTACACCTGGTTGAATGAGTTATGGTTGCAAGTTAATTGTTGATATTGATTACCACTCATTAAGTCCTAGGCATTTAATATAAATGATGAAATTATTAATGATCGTGGAAGTAATTGAACATTAACTTCCCTAAAAGATAGGAGGCTATCTTGGAAAGTGGGGAAGTGGAGCTCATAAATGAGTTGGTAATGACCTACCACCTATTGGGTGAGGTGGAGATAGTTACCAACTACCAACTATTTGGTAGAGGGTAATATACTTTTGTCATGTTGCTAGAAAAAGGAGGCATTCAAAGCTAATATGGTGTGAGGCAAGATAGAGGGAAAAAGTAATACAAAAGAAGAGCTTGCAATTTTAGTGCTTGGGGAGACACTTTTGTGAATAATGTCAAAAGATTGGGTGGAGTCGATGAACTACTATAACAGTTCCAGATATTGATTTTCAAGTCAGTTTTCTTGACCCTCTGAGTTTTTAGAAAAAGAATAAGGTTTGCTATGATTTATTTAAGCATCTACGCAAATTTATATTGATAGTAGAATGATAAATTTAGTAATAGAGAATGGAATTTCAAGAAGTGAAATTTATGAAATTGAGATTGTTTCAGGAAAGTTAGTTTACTGGTAAATGTAAAATGGATTATGCAAAAGAAGAAAATGGAGCCAAGGAAACTTATTTTGTATTTGATAGCATTTACAAAAGTACTTTACTGTACAATTTTGCTAAAGAAATAATATTCTTTAGTTGCTTCTATAGACTTCTCACATTCATAGATTAGAAGTACCAGAATGCAAAAGATGCATAGGCATTTGTACAATAGAATTGAAATCAAAACCATGAAAGGTTATCTATGTGAAATAGAATTTAAACATAAAATTAGTTTTCAAGTTGAAGAGTATTAAAGTAAGATATATATATAATATATATATATATATTATATATATATATATATATTATTATATATAATATATATATATATTATATATATATAGTATGTATGTATGTAGTTCCAGATTTTTATAATACAAATATTAATAAAGAGGAAGCAATAGTAAACCATTATTAAAGCTAATCTTTAAAAAAAAAATTATTAACTAAGATAATGTATATATGTATATATGTGTGTGTGTGTGTGTGTGTGTGTGTGTGTGTGTGTGTGTGTGTGCGTGTGTGTGTGTATATAAGAAAAAGGTTACTAAAATGCAAGGATATTATTTATAAATAGTTATAATAGTGAAAGCTGCATTTTGGTATCAAATGTAGAAATCTAGTAGAATTATTTCCATTACTATAAAAGACTAATGTGACGTGGAAGTTTGGAACGAGGACACATGGCATGCTAATTTAGACTCTTTGGTTATTAAAGTGGGATAAATTTTAGTGAGATGGAACCACTTGGGATTCACCACGTGGTAAGGATGATGTCAATAGGGTGACATGGGAGTTCCTCGAAATTCAGGTCAGGGGTCATGTTCGGTGAAATGTTCATGTGTACTTATTTTCAGCGAGAAAAAATAAATAAAATCAAAATAAATCCGTAAGTTAGCCAGTCGGATGGTTGGACCTTTAGGCCATTCACGGAAGGAGAAAGGCCTCGAACCCCCATCTCATTAAGTCCCTAACCACATTAGTAATTAGTCACAACACCTAGTCACATTGGTGAAAGAAATAACAAGCAAACACTCCAATAGTCAGTGAAGAAAAAACTAATCAACAGTTTTTTGGAAGAAACAACCAAATATGGCAGTTTGCTAAATTTGATGAATAGTTTATCCAAAGATAACTGGAGGTTGGTGAAATTGGTTGAAAAAGTTATAGTTGGTGGTTTATTTGGAAAGTTTTCCAAATCTAGTGGTGTGCCAAAATTATATAGTCGTAGTTAAAAAACGTAAAAAAATTCCACAATTTCATTTTTTAGGAGTTTAACTCAGTTTCTCTTAGAGAAAGAGAAGAGAAGCATTAGAAGACTTTGAGAATAGGTTTAGAAGACTTAATTAAAAGGAAAAAACAAATAATAATAATAGTAAGAGCTTCATGCAGAGATCCAAGAGCAAGTTAACTAAATCCTTATTCTAAAAATATTAGTTCAAAATTAACATAAGAAAAATTGAATTTGCAGTCTAAGCACTTTTTTTGGTGAGAGAAACTATGTTGATTGGAATTGGGGGAGTGCAAGGATGTGTGCAAAAGAGAAATTGTGTGAGCAAGTACGTTGGTGATGTTTTTGGTGTTTTTAGTAATGAAACATTGCTGAAGGTGTAGGTAATGGTGGTTTTTGTGAGTTTTTGAGAGACAAATTGATTTATTTTGCAAAAGGAATGGCTTCATGATTTGAGTTTGAAAATAGATGAAAGATGAAACACTGAGGTCATGAAAGTTGTAGATTTCACATTGGGGGTTGTAGCTCCTTGCAATAGTTTTGGTAAATGTTTAGGGGTTGTAGCTCCTTCAAGTAATTCTTAGTAAATGTCTAGGGGTTGTAGCTCCTTCAAGTAATTCTTAGTAAATGTCTAGGGGTTGAAGCTCCTTTTAATAGAAGTTGATAAACTAAAGGGTTGTAGCTCCTTTAATTTGTAGTTAATAAATGAGGGAGTAGTTTCTTTTTGTTGGTTGTATCCAAAGAAGTTTGAAATAGAAAGTAGTGACTTGCCTTGTGAATAAATCGAAGGAAATATTCGAAGAATTTGTGTGTTCTCATTATGATAATTTTAATACATCTTGTCATTCTTACGTGAACTAATTTCTAGAAAATTTATTGGTGTCCTAATATTATGGCAAGTGAAAGAAATTGTTAAAATTCCTACAATACTGACTCATCCCCCCTCTCAGTATTGTTCTCATTTATAATAATTGGTATCAAAGCCACTAGGTTCCTTCGGGATTAGTTTAAAATTTGGACGGAAGATCAAGAGCCATGGAAAACTAGGAAGGAGGATTTACCAATAGGGCACCCATGTTTAATGGAACAAACTATGTGTTTTGGAAATTGAGGATGAATACCTATATTAAATCGCTTGGAGTTTATGTGTGGGATGTATTGGAAGAATAACATCAAAAGTCTCCAATAGTGATTACTAAATATCAGAATATGGAGTTCACATGCAATGCTAAATCCATGAATTCCCCCCTTGTAGGCTTACCTAAATCAGAATTTGTTAAGGTTATGGATTGCACAATAATAAAGGCTAGTTGGTACAAGATGAGTAGCTGCTATGAAGGTGACAACAAGGTAAATCAAGATAAACTTCAAGGTTTTAGAATGAAATTTGAGTCTTCAAAGATGCATTATGATGAAGATATTACAAAATACTTCTTGAGAGTTGATGAAGTGGTGAACATTATACGAGGTCTTGATGACAAATTAGAAGAGCTTGTAGTAGTTCAAAAGGTGTTGATATCTCTCCCTGAGAGATTTAATTCCAAGGTTTCATCCATTGGAATAGATGACCAATACGAAAACTCTCACTTTAGATCAACTACTTTGTACACTCACTACTTATGGGATGAATATTTCAAATGGAAAGCCTAAAGTAAAGGAGTCAGCTTTCAAAGCATATAAGAAGCCCAAGGAAGAGCATGACGAGTCATGTTGTGAATCATATGAAGAAGAAGCCAAGTTCGTGAAGGAAATCAAGAGAGGCTCAGGTAAATATAAAGGTAAGCTACCTTTTAACTAATTTAATTATGGCAAAGTTGGTCACTAAGCTTCCAAGTGTCCTAAAAAGAAGAAGAAGGAATATGTTCCTAGATAGAAATTCTGAAAAATACAAAAGGAGAAAAAGAAGGCTAAAAAGAGAAGTCTCTATACCCAAGAATCCAGATCATATGAAAGTGAAGTCAACCAATCTTATGATGAGGATAGAGATGAGGAAGGTCTAAAAGAATTCAGGCTCATGGTTATAGACAATTTGGGAGTAGAAGTTATTAATTATGATGGTGAAGAGGTTGAAGTTGATTTAGAAGGAGAGACGACCAGTGCTCTTGAAGAGATTGAGAGGCTCAAGAAGAAAAATAAAAATCAAAAAGAAATGTTGATCAAGGAAAAAAGTTCAATTTGTTAAACCTATGCTAATGCAAATTAAAGAGGGAAAGAAGATTCAAGAGACTTTAAATCAAAAGAATCAAGCATGTTAGAGGCTTGAAAAAAAAGTTGTTTTGTTAAGAAAATATTTGGAAAAGGAAAAAGATTAGTTGATCTTTGAACATAAGTTTGGACTAAAAGTCTAAATGAGCTTCTAGAAGCTTAAAGAGTCTCCACTAATTGAATTGGAATTAGATACGAGGCTAAATCAAGTTCAGCAACAAAGTTGAAAGGAAATAAGTTGATTTCCTTTATGTAAGTAGCCAAAAATGGTGACAATGCAACAACAAAAGAAAGGTCAATGCAACAACATAAAGACAAAGTTAGTAGGCATCCCAATAGCTAGAAAGGGATAAATCATCAGCAACGCAACAAGAGAGGGATTTTTATTCAAAAAAATATAAACAACAATAGAGAAGAAAATCAAAATGCACAGAAAGAAACCCAGCCAATGTTCTCCCAAGTATTATGGAATATTTCCAGGCAATTGTTTTACATACAACAATTGTGGGAACAAAGAAGCGAATTATAGGGTGAAATTATCTGACGGATAGTTTAGGATGCCAAGAATAGATTATCAGCAAATTAATCATTCAATCATAATGACGATGACCATAGGCAGGTAAAATAACCCATTTACTCCTTTGATTCAATGCTTAAACTGTCAAAATATTGGGCATCGAGTAGATGATTACAGACTTAATAATAAGAGGTTTGATCTAGTTATTGAGCAAACAAGTTGGGAGCCCAAGGTCTTGAAAGAAAAGGAAAGTACAAAGCAATGTAACATTGTTTTACATGCTCAAAATGAAGGTAGTCATTGGTGTGTTGATACTGGTTGTTCCAGGCACATACAGGAAATAGAAGTAAGTTTTTGACATGGAGACCAATCACTAGTAGAAAATCAGAAATTAGTGACTATGTGACTAGAAACGATAGTCACCGCAACTTTTCCAACTGAAATACTACCAAAATTGATCAATATTAAGAGACCCAACTAAAAACTACTAATATAAGTGACTAATTTAGTCTCAAGTTAAAATATATGACTAGCTAATAACTAATACAACTAAAAATGTCTAACGTGAATGACTAATTTAGTCTAGGAACAAAAATATGACTACCTAACAAGTACTACAATAATATAAATCAGTCATTTATGTTAATCATTTTAATTGTGTTACTTCAACAATCTTAACTTCCAAGAGATAGGGCATTCAAAGGTTGTTGTAGATTGGCTGAAAGGTTATACTTCGTTAAACACTTATTTATTGGAATGGTGGATGATTAGATTTATGGAGTTTATTAGAATATTTAGGTTTATATCCTTTGATCACATTCACAAGAAATCAAATTCAAAGGCTGACATATTATCCAAAATGGGAGTGCGCTTACAGCTGGGTCAATTACATTATGAAGAATAGTTATGAGGAGAAGGATCGGTTAATTAGTATATGACATTTATTTTAGTTAAAAACTTAACATTTCATGCATATCTACATTTCATACATATATATTAGGTTGTGGAACCTAACACTTCATGCATATCTAGTTGCTGCAATTGAAATAGATTAGGAAGATATGTAATAGGCAAAGTAGTATAGATGATTTAGAGATTGAATGGAATTCCACGAGCTTGGGATTTTAAAATCTAGGGGATGATATTCAAATCGATCCCTTCTTCACAGAGCTCCATCAAGTACATAGATAGTTTTGTGATATGTGACTATCTATGGAGGGTAGGATTTTGTGGAGATATTACAGGTTTCGACTAACTTTAGTGGAAGGTTAGCAACAAGGCAAGTGAGTATATACCATGAGAGGATTGAAACAAGGTGGGCCAGGGGACTTTATTTTGGTCTCTAAGATATTTTTATTAGTGAACTGATATTGATTCTATTAGAGTTTGGCAACAATGGGGGAGTAAAAACATCAGAGAGCGAGGAAGGGGTAGATAGGGAAGGAACTGGTGATTACAACATTAGAACCATAGTTTGGGTGAGGAGGAGAAATGGGCCATGGTGGCTTGGAATAATTTTGGGTATGAATGAACTCTTTATCTCTCATATAATGCTTCCTCGATCTGGAACTCTTGTCAAGCTTCTTGGCTAGGAATATGTCAGTGTGTTAGTTTTAGCTTTCCCTTCACCTCTTATTTAATTATTTTATGATATGAAGCCTCCCTATAATGGGATTTTGGTTGCATGCTGATAGGAGATAGCACAATAGATATTACACTTGATTTACAATGGGCTTCTAGTTGCATGCTAATAGGATATGTTGAGTATTGTAGCAAGAAAGGCTCAATTTGGCTTAGCCTTGGTCAAATTGAGAAAATTCGAAATTTCCACATTAGCAGACAACTTGGAGGTAGTTAATTGAGGTGACATGGCTCTTGTCACTCAGTTAGATCATAAAATTCGAGTTAGAGGACTTGGATTTCAGTTACGCATGTGTGATTTCTAATTTACACTAATCCAATTCAGTTATTTCTAGTTGTACTTAGTTGAAATAGTTATAACATTTAATAGACCTAGTTGGATGTTAGTTGTGTAGTGGGACATCAATCTAACTTAGAGATCATCTAGTTAACTGATCAATAAACTCATGCATGCAAGGAATTTGAATTTCTCAGCTCTGGTGGAGATTTTAGGGCAGTGTAAAATCAATTGTAAACTAGTGTTGAGTGTATAGGTGTTGCATGCAATTAGTGATCAATCCTTGGTAATTGCACAATCATTTTGGAGAAAATTCCTAAAGAATAGGGGTTAATTTCCTTACCATTTGCACAAGGAAATAGGGGCCTTGGTGAGAAAATATTTGGCTAAGTGTTGGTCATATCTTGTTCATTGAGAAGGAGAACAATTATTCTTTTGCAGGTTCAACTTAGAGTTGGAGCTAGCAAATTGTAATAGTTTTTCAATTCATTGATTAATGCAAATAGTCTTGAGGGGTTTTTCCTAGTTAGGTTCCCCAAGAAATCATTGTGTATTTTTTGTTTTTCTTATTACATGTATATCCATGTTTTTCTACATTGTGAATTTTATTCTGCAAGTCAGTAGAGCAGAATTGTGTCTTTTGATTTGACATTAAATTTCTAGAACGATTGCAACTGTAACAAAATTTATACATGGTATCAGAGCAGGATTTACATTAGAATAATAATTTTGAAGTTTTTCCTCAGGAGGTTCGAATTTTCAGCTTCAGTGTAGCAAGATTTCCTCAGAGTTGGGTGAATGGCCTTTAATGGATTAAGATTAGAGTATGCCTTGGAAGGTAACTCAAATTTCATTTCCTGCAAGGATCGCATGGAGGCAGTGCTTGATGAAAATGGATTGTTGGATTATGTCAAGAAATTCATTCCAAAACCAGGATCAATTGATGCCCATAACCCAGCCTAATGGAAGAAAGATGTAGCCAAGGCAAGGAGAATAACCTTGGTGGGAGTGAAATACCACATTGTCTCAAATCTCCATGGCAAAGAGACATGATTTTCCATGTGGAAGGCACTGACTCAGTTATTCGAAAATAGCAATGACCATAGAAAATTGGCCCTAAAAGACAAACTTCAAAACATTAAGATGCAAAAAAATGATACTATTCCATAGTATCTCACCAGATTTACACAAGTTTGAGATGAGCTTGGAGGGGTTGGTGTGAATGTTGCAGAAGATGACCTAGCGATCCTAGCTCTTCTAGTCCTTCCAAAATCTTGTCACAACTACTAGGACTCTGTGAATGGAAGGGAAAAATTATCAAATTATGAACGCTTATGGTTTGATTTGGTACAAGAAGAAATCAGGTGAAATACCAAAGAAGGAGGTTCATCCAAGGGATAGGATGGAGATAATTTTTCATTTGTTGGGAAGGGAAAGAAAGGAAAAGGGAAGAAATCTCAAACCAAACCAGATTCTAGTCAAGGGGGGAAGAAGAAAGACTTGTCCAACATAAAATGCTTCAACTTTCATGAATTTGGGCACAATGATATAAAGTGTCCACACAAAAATTCTAGCAAGGAGAACTCGGGAGGAGGAGAAGGTGAAACATTGGCTTCACAGTTTGAGAATCACCTTGATCACATGCATGTCCAGCACTATTATGGGGAGTGTGTAGTACTTGGACTCAGGTGCCTTTTTCCACATGATAAGGTGTAGAAAGTTTTTGAGTGACCTAGAGTGTTATGCAAAATATACGACTATGGACAGAAGTATGTTCCCTAGGCCTAGTGGACTGACCTAGAACAACAAAAAGACAAAGGTACTAATTTTTTCCTTAAATTAAATAAATAATGGGATGAATCCTACCTAGAATTTGTCATATGTTGCACACCTTCCTTGGATTGAATGCTTCAATCCTAGCTCTGATCGCTATTATTATAACATGCACAGTCAGATAACACAAGACAATGATCCAAAAAATATATGTAGCATCATCTAATCACTTTATTCAATAGATCAACATGGTATTGAAATATATGAAACCATAACATCATATATAGGAAAACAAAGAAGTCTTTGCATTAATATAAATGGAGTGAGTGGCAACCAAAAATAGGTGTTGATCCCAGATATCCTCCAAGTTGAGTTGTCCTTTCCTTGTCATAAAGGGCACCTCTGAGTCACCATAATTCATGGAAATATATCTCTCACATCAATAGCATAAGGGTAGAATCATTCTCCAAAAGCCAACCCCTTTCCATGGATGGCAGTAAATATATAGGTGAAGGAGGTGGTTCACGAATTATTATCCTTTTACCAATATGGGCTTGACATCCACTCTTGATGGGAGGATGAGCTCAAGGGATAAGGGATGAAACTCCAAGGTAGGATATGATAGAATTCAAGACTTTTATCTGAAGTAGATGGTTATAATATATCCTAGAAGCTTCTGGAAGAAGAGGCTTCGAGATTCTCTCTCTTTTTCCTGAATTTCCAGAATCAACTGACCCCCAACACTGAGCAACCTATTAGTGATCAATGTAGGTGCAGAGTAGGGTAACTTGGTAGCCCATGTTATCTAGTAAGAAGCTAGGGAGGTTGGTCCTTAAAATGACTGAAACAAGGTGCTTTGAGGCATAAACTTAGGGATTAGAATTAGTCATGCTTAGGATTTGTGAAAGGATTATGAAAATGAGGTCAAAGGATGTTTATTAATCCAGTTAAAGGCCTATTGACTAGATGTGACAAAATAGCCTAAAATAGATTTCCACTAAAGCGTAAAGTCAAAAATGATAGTTGATGATTGAAGTGTTTTTCCTTGTGACAAGTCGAGATCAAGAACAATCGACGTGATCATCATCTATTACAATACATTTACATCATGATATCTTTGTTGAGGGAAGCATACCCATACTTAGTACATAAGCTAAAATTACATGTACAATGATCAAAAGACACATCCACGGATGACGAATGGTGGACCCATGACTGGATGACTTCCTGCATAATCATAGCCATCATATATTGTGATCTTATACTACTCTTGAAATCGCAGCCCAAATAGATGAAAATAGATTTGGGATCTTCTACCTCGTTCACATGACCAACCAATATACAAGTCTAACCATGTGAATCAATGAGTTGGATTCGAACATGGTAGACACCATATCATTACCAAAAAATGATGTAATATGTTAACATACGTGAGAGAAACTACTGATGATGTTAATGGCCCTCAAGGTACTCTAATACAATCTTTATGGTGTGAATAAATGATTTGATGTCGAACACCATATAAAATATTTCGATCAAAGGCCAAAGATGAAAACAAGTCACTGAGAGAGAGGAAAAATTACATTGAGTATGCAAGCACCAAGGTAACAAAGGTTGTTTCTAAGCCAACTTCCTGGATAATGAGTTGACTTTGATGGGAAGCAACTTGCCACAGGAGGGTCTTGACATATCCCTCATCAATGACATGAAACGGGTATGATGATTTGAGACAAAATGATCATAATGATGTTGATACGGAACTGGATCTGGAGAGGCACAAATGGAATGAATTCTTAATAGTATTGTATCAAATGTTGATTGGATGACTTCTCTTGAAGACAACAGCGACACTGAATGGAGTTGGTAGCATTGACCCAAAACCAAAAGCAGAGGCTTTGAAATGTATAATAAACCAAAAACAAGCATATTTCCCAACCCAACAGCCACAGATATGAAGTGGAAGAGTGTTGTGTTCAAGAGTGACTCGTTTCCATTAACAAAATAGAGTACTCTATTTTCCCAATTTCTCCAACCATGTTGGTCAGTACCTCTTTATTTTTTAACAAGCTTATAGAGGATAGCATATGCTTGATCTGTAAGTCCAACCTTTAGGTGAATCCCTCTAAGAATATTTAGTGAACCCAAAGAAGGAGTGGTTTAGTCCCGTCATGAACAATGAGTCCATCATTATTTGATGTTTTAATGAGTCCAACGAAGGTAAAACTCAACATATTTTTCATGTTTAGAGAGTTTGAAAAAGAGGCAGAACAGAAAAATCCAAATGTTCCTTTTTGTAGATAGTCCCTTAGGCCCAAAAAGGTAGAAAAGAATACCCAAGAGAACCTCTTATCCATGTTCGACTAAGGTATTCATTTTTGGTAAGTAGTATATCTCAGTTCAGAAAAGGGTTAAACTTATACTGGTTAGATGTCTTTTCATTTACTTTAACGAGTTTGAAAAGACAAGTGCTTGACAAAATTTTCATATTTTGGGAGTCTGAAAAAAGCTGAAAGAGAACTCCTTTTGTAGGAATGAGTAACAAATGGTTTCGGTCATGATGGAACTACTCGCAAAGCTTAAGAGGCTAGCTAATGATACCACTCATTGTAGCAATTTCTTAGGAAAGTGTAAAAACCAAGTGAAAGCATATGGTGATGATGGAATGAGAAAACCAAGGCTCATATGGCATAAATAGACTCATAAAAAATTGCAATCACAAGAGAAAGGATGAGAATGGTTTCATTTTACACAAGCTTGAAACATGGGAAACTATGCTTGAGAATACTTGAAGATGGTTTCATTTTTTCACAAGCTTGAAATGCGATAAAAACTCTGATTGGGAGTGGTTTCATTTTTACACAATCTTGAAACATAGGAAAACTATGCTTGAAATAAGTTTACATGCCCCAAACATAATGAATCAATTCAAGGTACATGACCCCTAGCCTTAATTTCATTCACATAAGTAAACTATTGGTTACTAACAGGTGGATGGAAAGAAAGTTCATTTACGAGATCAAGTGAAAGACTCAAATGGGAATTTACAAGATCTAATCAAAGACTCGAATTGGAAGGGGATCTGTTTCATTTTTTAACAAGCTTGACACAGGAAAAGTACCATTCTCATGACACCTTATTTCATTTTTTAACGAGCTTGACACAAGACAAGGAAACCTACTCAGGGAACCTTGTTTCATTTTTTAAGGATCTTGACACAAGAAAAGTAACTCTTCTCCAAAGAAACTCAATCATGACTTGCAGAAGGTCGTGGCTTCCAAGAGGGTCTCATTAGATGGGAGAAAAATTCTCTAGAGGGATCAAAGGATCCAATGGATAGATCAGACTCTAATTCCCACAGTAAACGATGCACTACATCACATACTAGATCATCATTAGACATAGACATAGAACAGGTTGCCACATAATTAATCTATGGCAGTGGAGATACCACTTACATATAAGGACCATTTAGGAAAGCTGGTTTATTGGGAGTCAAATTAGGACCAATGAATGAAAGCTGGTAAATGGTCACAATTCTTCCTTGATGTGGGAAACACACCACACGAAAGAGTGAAGAGAAAAGAGCTCCCATGACACAAATATAGTCACACCCAAGGAGTAAGTTAAAATCCAAAGGCCCTTGGACTACCATCACATCGATATAGACATTCTTTCCTCCCAAAGTAATAGGAAACCTAGGAAGGATCCCTAACGATTGACCGGTTCCTATATTAAAAGCCAAAAAACTTTGGGTAACAGGCACAATTTGTGGAGAACCTAAAGCTTGCCAAGTAGTTTAGGAAAGAATACTAACATATGCTTCTTCATTTATGATTGTGCTAGTTATAGCCACATTATAATCATGTACTATGATCTGGAAGGGCATGTACGAAGGAAGATGATATCCTGCTATTCGAGTCCAATTAAAGGAAGTGACCATACTACTTGGAGGGGGTGCCTTGGGAACAGGAGAACTACCCCCTTGTGCTATGGGAATGGGAGAACTATCCCCTAGTTCATTGGAACATGAAGAGACGAGAAGAACATAAGCGATATGAAGTTCACTCTCTATGAGAAAGGTACAATCAACTAAAGGTGGAATCGAGTCAACCATTTTCTCAACCAATGGTTGGTTGGGAATGGACTCATCGGATTCACATTCAAAGAGAGTGGGATTGATTGGAGATGGATTCTAATCAAACATTTCATCAACTGGTGGAGGATTGAGAGAAATATTTTGATATCTTGTCGAAAGATGAGGTTGAGAAGTTTTAAGGTTTTCAAACACTTTGGAGGCTTCATCCATATAAGGACAAAGGTCAATAGGATGATTCCCTTCACATAACCTACAGGGAAACTTAACTTTTCGTTTTTCCCATGGAACTTACTATCACTAGTTGAGAGTTTATCACCAACATGATCTTCAAATGTTGATGTGAGCTTGTGGTCCACACTTCTAATACCTTGGAAATACCAAGACAATATCTAAGAAGGTGGTCACCCTTACATAACTTGCAAGGGAATTTAACTTTGTGGGGATGATTGGGAGTTTCCTCCATACTATTTGTATTCATAGAAATCGTTTCTTGGTTGTCCCTCTACTTATTTTGCTTCTTCTTCTTTATCCTTTTCTTCTTCTTCTTAGCTTCCTGGTTACTAGAATCAAGACTTTAACCAGGCGAGGAGGAATAAAGAGATGAAGAAACAAAATGTGAAGAAGTAAAAGGGTCAACTTCAAGATCAACTTGAGTTTGATATTGTTTAGGTGGAGGAGAACTTGGTTGAGGTGCAGTTTGGACATTCGAAACCATAGTGGTCGAAAACAACCAAAATGGCAAACCAATGGTAAATCTAGGAAGGAACATTTCCATATAAGGAGCACCAATATTTCCAAAAGAAGGAAAAGTACCATGCTTCCCATCAGGGGGGTTTCCTTGAATAGTGGACTCGGGAATTGTTTCCATTAATCTCAACCTAAGATCCATTCAGGAGTTTTTACACGGGGAAGATGTTCTTCTACGGTCAATTAATTTATTTTAGAAATTAAAGGCACAAAATAAAACAAAGGGGTAAACTAGGAAAAATGTTTACCAAGAAATTGTGAGCTGCAATAAACACCTTACTGAACCAAGGGCGTAATGTACATGTAGATAATATCCTTGAATGTTATGTTCAGTGTATCACAGTATACAAGGAGGCCAACTCAGTTACCTATTGATGGATAGAAACCTAAAGGGGACTTCCAAAATATACTCGATAGTACATGGAAGTGAAGTCCATAGTAGTGTTTTCTAACGCGTAATCAGTCGATGAGAGAATTCCCATATACTTTACATGCATGGAGCATTGTCCAATATACCCAAAGGTGCGTGGAGAACGATCCTATACACTCATGTACGTGGAACAAGATATCACCCCAGGATTTTAATGTTGACAAAAAACAACAACTGCTACATTTAAATACATTAGAACACATCTCTAGCCTAGACCTCTATGTGTGCCATTAAATTTTAAATGCTCCTTAGGTTAATTGATGTGAATTTTAGAGTTGATCTTAAATTAGATTTCAGTTTCAAGGCTCAAAAATCGATGTCACCTAAACACACCTATGATGCAACTAATATGATGAAAATAACTCTTTTGATTTTCCTTTTAACAATGCAACAAACAAGTGATGCAACAATCAATCTCTACAACTTCATTATTCCAATCAAAATCAAAGCCATATATGCAATGCATGATGCATAAGGTTTTTCTTTTAGATTTCACTTCATTTTCATATGAAAACTAAGATATAAAGTTTAATCATTGATTCAAACGTACTTTTCAAAACGATGAATAAAACATCAATTCATCTAAGCACTCAATGATCAAACAAAATCAATTTGCAAATGACCTAACGATAAGAACAAAGGAAAATCTAAACCTTACCAAAGTCAATAAAAAATGAAAGCAAACCAAATGATGGCTTTAGAGAGACCACAATACACTCAAAGACTCAAGGAAGAGTAGTTGGAAGAAGTATGATCATAGAGAAAATCAAGACAAAATCAAAAATGTGCATGAGCAGGGGCCAATACAGGTGCAAAGGATATAATAATGCAGTGCAATGTAGGCTCAAAGAAGGCTCAACTAGAGTGCAATGCTCTGTCACAAGACCATAGGGTAGGTTGGTCCAAGGATGCAAAGTTTTGACACAAGGATTACAATCGAGACTCAATGAAATGTCTTCCTAGGTTTGTTCTTGACAAAATAAGAAATTAAAGGTCTAGAGAAGAGGTAAGACAAGCACAATGGACAAATAAACCACCAATGGAATACATTGATCCTGAGTATAGTCACCAATTTTCTATGCGGAATCTATGACTGTGGACAGAAGTATCTTCCCTAGGCTTGGTGGATTGACCTAGAATAACATAAAGACAAAGGGACTAATGGTTTCCGTATAAAGTAAATAGATAATGAGATGAATCCTACCTAGAATCTATCATATTCTTCTCTCCTTCCATGGCTTGAATGCTCCAATCCTAGCTTTGAACATTGTTATTAGAACCTGCACAGTTAGATAACACAAGCCAAGGATCCATGGAATCTATGTAGCATCATCTAATCACCTTATTTAATAGATCAACATGGTATTGAAATATATGAAGCCATAACATCATATATAGGAAAACAAAGAACTATTTCCATTAATAGAAATGGAATGAGTTACAACCAAAAATAGATGTTGATCCTGTAAAAGAGATCCTCCAAGTTGACTTGTCCTTTCCTTGTCATAAAGTGCACCTCTAATCACCCTAATGCATGGAAATATATCTCTCACATCAACAACATAAGGGTAGAATCACTCTCCAAAAGGCAACCCCTTGCCTATGGATGGTAGTAAATATATAGGTGAAGGAGGTAGTTCATGAATTCTTATCCTTTTACCAATATGGGCTTGAGATCCACTCTTAATGGGAGGATATGCTCAAGGAATAAGGGATGAAAACTCCAAGGTAGGATACAATAGGATTCGAGGCTTTTATCTGAGGTAAATAGTTACAATATATCCTGAAATATTTTGGAAGAAGAGGCTTCAGGATTTTCTCTCTTTTTCCCAAATTTCTAGAATCAATGCACCCCCAACACTGAGCAAACTGATGGTGATCAGCATAGATGTGAAGTAGGGAAACCTGGTATTCAACGTTGTCCAGTAAGAGGCCATGGATATTTTTCCTTGAAATGACTAAAACAAGGTGCTTTCTGGAAGAAACTCAGGGATTAGAATGAGTCATGCTTAGGGCTTTATGAAAGGATGATGAAAAGGAGGTCAAAGGATGTTGATTGATCTAGTTGAAGGCCCATTGACCAAATGTAACAAAATGGCCTATAACATGCAGGAGAAAGATCTCAAGATACATATTAAGCTTGGGGATGATGGGAGGTATAGTTCTACTGAGATTAGTACAGTAACATTTAAGATGGAGTCAAGATCCCCTCTTCACCTCAAATATATCATGTTGGTACCAGGCCTAAAGAAGAACCTCATCTTTGTAGAATTTTTGGAATATCGTCGCTATGATGTTATTTTCAGCAAAGGGAAAGCCTTTCTGAGATATATAGCTACTGGGCAGGTGAATCAAATCAGGGTTTGTGTGAAGAACATGTACAAACTTGATGTGGAAGATTGAGTTGCATTAAGAAGTAAGGCATAGAAAGTGCAAAGTCAAGATGTTGATGAGCTATGGAACATAAGACTTGGTCATTTTCACCATGGGACCCTTAAAAATATACAAGAACTGGATACCCGCAATGGGATCTTATCAATTTAGTAGACCCCGATCTCGATTGCAAACTGGAGACGATGAACTTTACGGCGGGCTTCCTGCTTGCTGGGAGAAGAAAAGAAACATGATTGCTTGCTTTGGTTACGGGACTGCTTAGTTAGCCACTTATAATTAAGTTTCAGAGCCAGATAGCAGCCTTGCAAGAGCAGATCATGGAGCTGACAAAAGCCAAAGTAGGTAGAGAACAGCTGTAATGTACCACCTACATGACTGAGGTTAAGCTTTCCACATAATTCCCTCTAAGTAGCCAGTAATGTATATTTCCTCACCATATGAATAGTGAGTCCCTACCGGGCCTGACCCTGGCCTTCCTTGAAGTGGTAATTTCACTAGTGAAAGGGGGAAGCAAGGTACGATCTTTCGAATAACCATTGGGATGATCCCTAAAGGATCACTTGAGAAACAGGATGTTTGCAAGGGTTGTACCTTGGGGAAGTATGTAAAATCCACATTCCATGATTGAGACAGCAAAGCAAATGTAGTCTTAGAGAGATTTCACTCTAATGTTTGTGGACCCTTTTCGATAGCCTCATAAATAAATACCATGTTATTTTTATTGATGATTTCTCAAGAAAGTGTTGGATCTTCTTCATGTAGAAGAAGGATGAGACATTCTCAAAATTTGTAGAATTCAAGGCAATAGTTGAGAAAGAGACCAACAAGAAGATGAAGGCTCTTAGGAGTGACAATGGAGGTGAGTATGTTTCGAATGACTTCAAGTACTTTTGTGTCAAAGAAGGAATTTAAATACAACTGAGAGCTCCCCATAAGTCACAGTAGAATGGGGTAGATGAGAGAAATAACCAAGGCATTGTGGGAGTTGCGAGAGTTATGCTACATGACTAAGGCCTTTCACTACATTTTTAGTTAGAGGCATGAAACAAAACAGTCTACTTGCAGAACTGGAGTCCTCATTATATTCTTGGTATGGTTACAATGGAGGAGGCCTTCTTGGGGAGAAAGTTTGATATGTATCATTTCAAAAAAATTTAAGCCTTTGTTTACTGCTATGTCTCCAAATATTTAAGGAAGAAACTTGAGTTGACAGCAAAGTTGGGAGTTTTTATGCATTACAACAAAACTCCACACAATTACCGAGTGTACTTACCTTCCCTCAGAATGATAGTTGTGCAAAGGGATGTAAATTTTGATGAGGAGAAAGCAATGAGATTCTATCTTGAGAGGGAGCTTCAAATCCCACCAGAAGAGGAGCTTTTAGCTCCAAAGGAGGAGCCTTAGGAATTTTTGGAGCCACAAATGGAGCGGCAGAGAGGAGGCGTAGTGGAGACATCCACTCAAGCAGAACCATCACAGAAGGTAGAAAAAGAACCAGGGAAGTTGAAATATTGGTGCAGGATGTGAGGGAGAATGCGGGAGCTCCTTCAAATTTGAGCAGGAATAGGACATCACCTGAGATGTACATTGGTTGCATGGCTCTAGTGACTGAGCTTGTAGAGATCGAGCCATCCTCTTTTGAGGAAGCAGATGAGCGACCAGTTTGGGTTGATGTAATAGTGGAAGAATATGAATGCATCATAAAGAATAGTATTTGGGAAGTGGTCCCAATACTTGCAGAAAAATTATTTGTGGGTTCCAAACGGATCTTCAAAGTTAAGCATGCAATAGATGGAAGCATAGAGAAATACAAGGCCAGATTTGTGGCAAAATGATTTTTTCAAGTTGAGGGAATTGAATCTGAGGCAATTTTTTCTTCCATAGCAAGTTATTCATCCATTAGATCAATTATTGCATTGGCTACGCAGATGGGATGGAAGGGTCACCAGATGGATGTAAAAATATCATTTCTCAATGGTGTTATTGAGGAGGAAGTGTACATAAAGAAACCATAAGGATTTGAGAAATTTTATTGGGAGTATCATGTGTGCAGACTCAAGCGAGCATTGTACAGTCTCAAACAAGAACCCTGAGCTTGGTACACTAGGATTGATAGTTATCTCACTGGATTGGGCTTCACCAAAAGTGAAGTAGATATGGACCTCTATCATAATTTGGTAGAAGGCAAAATATTCATCATTGTTTTTATATGTTTATGATTTAATATTGACATGTGATGAGAAAATGATCATCTCTTGCAAGAAGGATCTTGCAAGGGAATTTGAGATGAAAGACATGGGTATCATGCACTACTTACTTAGGCTAGAAGTATGGAAAGGTGATGGGGAATTTTTTTTGTCTCAAGGTAAGTATGCTAGTAAGATAATGCAGAGATTTTGCATGGAGATTTGTAAGCCGGTGGAGACATATCTAGCGGAAACCTAGAGGAAGGAGAATTCCACTTCAAGTGAAGAGCTTGATGCTACCATTTACCGACAACTAATGATTTCAATGATGTATTATTTGAACACACAACTAGATATGTGTTATGCAGTCAACTAGTTGAGCCAAGCTATGGTTAGGCCGACCAAATTTTATTCGAAGGTAGCAAAACATGTTTTACGGTACCTTAGAGGAACTACCCATTATGGATTACGGCACAAATGGATAGAGGAAGTGAAGTTGCATTGCTTCAGATGTAGATTTTGTAAGGATTCCATCTGACTGAAAGAGTAAATTAGGTGCAATTTTTATTGTTGGGTTTGCAACAATTTCCTGGTACAACAAGAATCATAAGTCATTGGCACTCAACTCAGCAGAAGCTAAATACATGGCTACAAGTCAAGCAACATGTGAGGTGATCTGGATGAGAAAGATACTTGTGGGAGTATTTGTTCAGGAGATGGATCCAACAATGATCTATTCTGATAATCAAAATTTCATTAAGCTCTCTAAAAATCTAGTATTTCACGATCAATCCAAGCATATAGATATTTGGTATCATCATTTACGGGAATGTGTGCAGAGGAGTATAATGTTGCTATAATACATTTTGACTAAGGAAAAAGTTGCTAACATCTTGACAAAGGCTTTTTCAAGAGGGAAGTTCAAATTCCATAGGTTTAGGATAGGGGTGGTTGATAATCCCTTTCTTGCTAAGAGGGAGTGTTGAGAACTGTAACAAGAAAGGCTCAATTTGGCTTAGCATTAGTCAAATTGAGAAAATTTGAAATTTCCACATCAGCAGACAACTTGGAGGTAGTTAATTGAGGTGACATGGCTCTTTTCACTCAGTTAGCTCAGTAAATTCAAGTTAGACGGCTTGGAGTTCAGTTATTTCTAGTTGTACTAAGTTAAACTGGTTCTAACAATTAATAGAACTAGTTGGAGGTCAGTTGTGCAGTGGGACAACAGTCTAAGTCATAAATCATCCAGTTAATTGATCAATCAACTCATGCATGCAAGGAATTTGAAATTTTCAACTGTGATGGAGATTCCAAGGTAGTGTAACATTAGTTATAAACTAGTGTTGAGTGTACATGTGTTGCATGAAATTAGTGATCAATTCTTGGGAATTGCACAATCATTTTGGAGGAAACTCCTAAATAATAGGGGCTAATCTCTTCAGGATTTTTACAAGGAAATAGGGGCCTTGGTGAGAAACTATTTGGCTAAGTGTTGGCCAAAGCTTATTCATTGAGCATGAGAATCATTATTTTTTTGCAGGTTGATCTCAGAGCTAGAGCTAGAAATTATAATAGTTTCTCAATTCATTGATTAATGCAAACACGATTGAGGGGTTTTTCCCAGTTGGGTTCTCCTAGAAATAAATATGTATTTTTTGTTTTGCTTATTTCTTGTCTATGCACGTTGCTCTAAATTTTAAATTTTATTCCATGGATCAGTAGGGTAGAATTGTGTCTCTTGATTTTGGATGAAATTTCTCGAGCAGTTGCAACTCTATCAAAATTTCTACAGGAGATAGCACAGTAGAGTATACACTTGATTTTTCTAGAGGAAATTCCACATAAGACAATTTTATATGCATTCCCCATATATTTCCAGTGCAATAATATCAAACTTTAATGAAGAAAGCTTCATTGTTAAATATTCATTAAATCTGCATTGGTAAATTGACATGTTTGCATATCTTCCTTTCGTTGTTGTTAATGTGCCCAACCTACTTTTACATCACTTACATGTTCTCAAGTTTAAAAACAGAAGAAATGGAGAAAAAGAACACGAGGAGTATAACACTCTTCTCTTTCATTTCTAGTTCTATATGTGTACATGAATAGCCAAAAATAATAAAAAGTTCTAAGATTGGTTGAGTGTCGAGTAGCACTCAGAGATCGCAGTTTATATTTAATTTTTAGTTGTGATGTGTTTTTTGGTTTCATTTTAAATTATTATTTTTTGCTCTTGTGAAGCTAAGGGCTTAACTAAAAATATATGCTTATTAGACACCCACATTCTCATGGGAGAGGTACATTCTTTCATAGCAATTTTGTGTGTTGGTGGATGGGTTGTATTAGTTCTCTTCATAAATTAAGAAATTCATTATCTAAATAGCCAAACTTTGTATAGTGATAAATTGCAGATAATATCGAGTTAATACGTCGATGCATTTAGTTTGTATTTCCATCTGAATGATTGAGGGTTTATCTTTTCCAAATGACCTTAAGGTTGCTTTGATGTATGAATGAAAGGAATCTTCTTTCCACTGAATTCCTAGTGAAAGTAGATTGTACCCAATGGCAATTATACAACCTCGAAAAAAACACTCCAGGTTCAAAAAATCTCAATTTTGAATAATTTTATTACCTATTTTGTCTTGGAATTCGATGTCTATATTGGTTAAGTGGTGAGCTGGAGAAGTTTGTGCTCTCTCTCTCCACCACACTTAGAGAGAGAGAGAGAGAGAGAGAGAGAGGAGAGAGGAGGGAGAGGGGAGGGAGAGGAGAGAGAGAGAGGGGGGGGGGGGGGGGGAGAGAGAAGGGGGGGGAGCGGGGAGAGAGAGTGTGTGTTTCTATATATCATGTGTTTCTTAGTACAATGGTTCTTAAACTTCATTTTCTAGCCAATTCCTATCCCATCCCAATATGACCCTCCACATGTTTTGGTTCCGATAACTATAATCTATATCCCTTTTCTAGAGTGCTTTTTATAATAAAATACTCTACCACTAATAAGGAAAAATGGATTTTTCTATTATCAGCAAAAGTAATATTCTCTCCTCTCCATCTATTTGCTAAATAAATACGATAAAACCTCTACAAGTGGGGTTTCCTCCTTTCCATTAGAAAAATTAGCAAACAAAATAGACAGGCATTTCCCATCATAGTAAAAATTATGAAAATATAACTCTTAATTGTTGGTCATTTCTCCCAAAGAGTGCATCACAAATATGCATAAATATGATATAAATATCAACATAAAAATGACCTAAACCTAGATCCAATTTAGTCTCATGGAAGCACCCAACTTCTAAATAAGTTACAAGATGATGATATGTATTAGTGTTAAATATGTCTAAGCAGTTACTACTTATGAATACTTGTTTAGTATTTTCGTCAATAGCTATGAATGGATGGGTAAATTGTTAATTCACTACCCCTATAAAATTGTAGGAGGATGTTTCTCCAAGATGTGAGTGATTTTCTCTCTTAATGGATACATTATGGAGGTTGTGTTTTATGTCTTTTTAAACTCTCCAAATGTAATGTGTATGCTATGAATGCATTGGAGGTATTGTTTTTTTTTTCCATATCTCCCACTTGCAATGTATATGTTATGAATTCCTTGAGGATCTAGTAATAACTTTTGAGATACACTAGGACTCAATGATGAGGCTTACCTATTAGTCTTAAAATGAAGGTTAATAAACACAAATTAAAGTTTTCCTAGAGAATCCCTTCACTAAAATTTTCCATGGACTTATCATCCATGCTCAGTAGAATGCACTGCAAGAGTGTAAAGTACAAAATCTTGTTATCCCTTGATGGAATGCACAAACCCATGTGGACAAATCATTTGATAACAAATTTGAGTTCATCAAGAACAACATTTATGTTACTCATGTCCTTGAAGCATGCAAGGTGACTAGATTGATCAAAAGGTTAATTAATGTGAGTATTGATGAATTTTATGGCGAAATAGAGAAGGATGTCATAGAAGGAAATCATGAGCCCTGGTAGCTTTTACCCACCAATCCTTACTTTGCAACCAAGGAAAGAGTAGAGATGATAGTCATGGATTATGGGAGATCCTATGATTTTTTTGTAATCACCACAAGAGGTAACAATGTATATGGCCCTAATAAGTTTCCTAAAAAACTAATACCTGAGTTTATTCTTCTGGAAATGCAAGGGAATCCACTGCCAATCCATGGTGATGGATCCAATGTTAGGATTTATTTGTACTGTGAAGACATTACTGAGGCTTTTGAAGTATTTTTGTATAAAGGTGAAGTGGGGCATGCATATAATATTGGTACACAAAATGAGAGAAGGGTCATTGATGTGGCTAAGGATATATGTAGCTCTTTTCATTAGATGCAGAGAATGTTATAAAGTTTGTCAATAACAGGCCTTTCAATGATCAGAGATATTATCCATATGATAAGAAACTCAAGGATCTCGTATGGTCTTGTTATAAAATTATATACTACATAGAAATGGAACACATAAAATATTGTGGAAACATAAATAAAGAAAACGCATAAAACAAGAGACACATAGATATGTTGGGTTGTGTTATATTCTTTCCACATAGTTAACAGGGGGTTTAAGGGGCACCTGTAACCCCACTTTATGGGGTCCAGCGCAGCGCCCCGGAAAATTTTGGTTTTAGAAACTATGTTAGTTTGGGTGGACCCACCTATGGTTTTGTGCATGATTTTCGCACATGTTTTTTGGACGTGATGGTTTTTGGTCCATGGTTTTGGACGCGATGGTTTTCGGTCCATGGTATTG
>APFE031101228.1:0-14591 GCA_000404065.3 Pinus taeda
CGTTTTCTAAGCTTTAACCCCTTCACCATATGCTTTCACAATATGAGTGGCTTCCTGTTGAGGTTGCTGTGGAACTAAAGAAAAGGAAGGGGAGGGAACAACGAGTTTAACTAAAGTCAAAGTTGTATAAGGTTTGAGCTGGTTGGGTGGAGTGTATGCAGGAGGATCAATGTACCAGAATGGGATCCCCAAAGTAATTTTAGGAAGACCCAACATAGCCATGACAGGGGTAGAAAATATTCCTGGTGGTAGAAATAAGAAAGGTATATGATCAAAGAGGTAATGACTTGCGGGAACTACTCATGGGTGGTTGAAACCTATAGGTATGGTCCATGGCTAGAAAGGACTGGGGGAGATACCAGCAGAAGGGAACTAACTTGGAGGAATTATCATTGAAGGATGAGTTGAGTCTAGAGAAAGGGGTTGCGAAGGAGTTAATTATGAGAAGGCATACCAGCCCGCTTGCTAGTGGCTTGTGATGCTTGAAGAATTCAAACACTCGAAGAGCTAGGCTCAGAAGGAGTAGGCAGTGGGGTTTAGTAAGCGCAAAGCAACGTGGAATATTTATTGACCTTGGGGGAAACATCGGTTAGGGTAGGGGTGGTCATATTTTCAGTCATTCATGAAATAGTGGTCTAAGGAGAGGTCTGAGACTGAGGGTCATAGTAAGTCAATTGATCGATAGTGACTATATTTCCATTATGAAGGAAGAACATATTGTGGAAGATAGAGGATATGATAGCTAACATGGAATAGGTGTAACTACGACCTAAAAATATGTTATAATCTAAAGGGGTGTCAATGAATATGATATCAATAAAGACCATTTTACCAGCAGTAGTGATGGGGTAATTGCGATATAAACTAAGTGGTTGCGAGGAGTGACCATACAAAATAGGAAGAGTGATAGTGGATGGTGATAGGTCAGGGGAACTAAGTTGCTTCCAAAAACTAGTGGCCATCACACATGTGGAGGCACCTTCATATATTATACACCTCTAAATAGTGACAATTTTTTATGGAGACCGTATCTAAAAGATAAAGAATGAAGGTAGGGGGAGATGTTTTTCTTTATTAACATCAAAGAAAATAAAATGGTCGTAAGAATGATCCATATTTCCCAAAGAAAATTGTAGAGCTTTCGATTAGGATGGGCTCATTTGGAGGACTTAGAGCATTGACATGGTAGAAAAAAACTACGCCAAGTCATCTACTATACTATAGGTATGGGCATCTTTAGAAGAAGAAACATTTTTACGTAATGGACCTTTTGCGATCTTGGGATGGACCTCTACCTTAGGATGAGGGATATGTAAGGTACCATTTAGTGATAATAGGGGTTCAATGAAATTTTTGGGTTGGGATTCAGTCGCTAACTTATTAGGAGGATTGTCATATTAGTGCGACTAAGTCTGGAGGTTGACTTCTTAAGAATCCATCATGAGAATTTGGTAATTGCTTGGGCTAGATTGTGAAGGTTGAGGGGATGTAGTACTTTGTGTGGGTTGGGAAACCACATATCCTTGATGAGGAAAAGGGTTGTAAAAATTGTCATTTGTGATGAAGCAAGAGGTGGATGAGGTGTAGAAATGGGATAAGATCTTTTAGAGGCAGCTGCTTGAGCTTCCCATACCTAACACATCTAAGGTAAAAGAGTACATTCATGAGTATAATGGAAAAAAAATCCACAACAGGAACACAGTTTATTTGTTCTAAGATCCTTGTTCTACTTGGGGTTTCCACCCTATTACTGGGTTACGAGATTAGGATGGTCACCCTTCGGGAATTAATTTATCAACCTTGATTGCCTTAGTTACCTTGGGGTTACTAATTTTGGTTACCCTTCTCCTTATTCCTTCTCTTGGGGTTGGGGGGTGTTGACGGTGCTGGACCCTCCAACATGTCAAGGGGATCTCCCTGGTAAGAAGTCCCAATTATGTAGGTTTTAACCCCGTACAAAAAGTACTTGCATACGAATTCTAAAACACAGAAAATAAACAATGCGAGAGCATAACACATAAAACACATATACACAAGGATTTTCCCATGGATCGCAAAACTGGGACTACTAGCTTGATTTTTCATTATATTCCTTTCAATGTTACAATACATATTTATACATGCCAAAGCATCCAATACCATGGACCGAAAACCATCGCGTCCAAAACCATGGGATGAAAACCATCGCGTCCAAAACCAAGTGTGAAAAACATGCACAAAACCATAGGTGGGTCCGCTCAACCTAACATAGGTTCCAAAACCAAAATTTTCCGAGGTGTTGCCAAGGACCCCATAAAGTGGGGTTATAGGTATGCCTCAAACCCCCCGTGACCCCCCACGGTACACAATCAGCGCAATGAAAGGGGGCTCTGGCCCCCTCTAACCCCCTGGTTAACTACGTGGGCTAGTCGTTGAAAGAATATAGCACAACCCAACATTCTCCCACTTGTTGTTTTCTTTCCACGGGGGCCCACAAGAGAGCTTAGTCATTTTTCTAGCCCTGAAATACCCATTTTCTCTCTACACCAAGACAACTTCTCAAAGCTCACAAACTTTGTCAATGCATCTGCAATATTCTTCAAAGTGTCCACCTTTACCAGCAACACCTTTTTTCTTCTATCATATCCCTCACAAAGTGATACTGAATATCAATGTGCTTTGTCTTTGAATGATATGCGGGGTTATTTGCCAAGAAAATTACACTTTGGCTATCACAATGTATCCTTATAGCTCCCTATACTAACCCCATACTTGAACACAATCTCTGCAACCAAACTGCTTCCTTGCTTGCATGAGTGGCTGCCATGTATCCTACCTCTGTAGTTGATAGTACCACTACAAATTGTTTCTTACTCATCCAACTAACTGCACCTCCAAATAGGTTAAACACATACCCACTTGTAGATCTTCTCTGATCCAGATCTCCAACCTAGTCTGCATCAACAAAGCCATCAATATCCAACACTCTGTCTAATCCCAGTCTTCCTTGGTAGCACAAACCATAATCGCTAGTGCCATGCAAATACCTCAAAGCCGCCTTCACTGTTGTCCAATGCTCCTTTCCTGGTTTTGACATAAACCTGCTCAATACTCCCACTGCATGTGCAATGTCTGGTCTAGTACAGACCATTGCATACATCAGGCTACCGACTGCACTTGCATATGGAACACGGGACATGTCCTCTTCCTCTTCTTGTGTCTTGGGACACTGTTCAACAGATAACTTCACACCTACAAGAACAGGAACCTTCACCGGTTTACTATCCTACATATTAAACCTTTGCAGTATTGTCTCGACATATTTCCTTTGGTTTAACCAGAGCTTCCTCTTTTCCCAATCTCTTTTAATTTCCATGCCCAAAATATAGTTTGCAGCACCAAGATCTTACATGTTGAATTTGGAGGACAATTGGGTCTTCAAATCCTTGATAATTTCTTTGTCATTTCCAACCATCAACATATCATCCACATACAAGACCAGATAAATAGCATGGTCACCAATTAATTTAAAATACACACAGTGATTTTATTTTCTTTTGGTGAAGCCAAGTCCCTGTATAAATTTATCAAATTTCTGCTACCACATCCTTGGTGGTTGTTCTAACCCATATAGAGACTTCTTTAACTTGCATACCAGTTCTTTCTTACCCTTCACCGCAAAGCCTTAAGGTTGCTTCATGTAGATTTCCTCTTCCAGATCACCATGAAGAAATGTTGTCTTCACATCCATCTATTCTACCTCAAAATCAAAAGCAGCAGCAACAGATAAAAGTAATCAAATAGAAGTTACCTTAGCAACAGGAGAAAAAATATTGCCAAAATCAATTCCTAGCAGCTGGGAATAACCTTTTGCTACCAACTGAGCTTCGTATTTCTCCACTTTTCCTTCTGTATTTGTCTTCTTTTTGAACACCCATTAGCTGCCAATGGGTTTCCTTTGAGTCGAAAACTCTACCAGATCCCAAGCCTCATTTTTGTGCAAAGATGCCATTTCATCAACCATGGCCTCTTTCCAGAGTTTTCCATCCTCTCAATCCACTGCTTCCTTCACAGTTATGGGATCATCATCAGTAATAGACAAAGCAATTTGAATAGAAAGCAAATGGAATATACCTTTCTGGTTGCCTTCTTTCTCGAACTGATCTTCTCACAGCCGGAGTTTGTCGCTCTTCATCTTCTGATTCCTACTCTATTGTAGAGTCTAATTCTTCCTCCTTTAGCTCAAATTCCATCTGCTCAGGCTCCTTTGGTTGGACTTCATGTTTAATAACATCTTTCACCTCTCTGAACACCACATCTCAGTTGTACACAACCTTCCTTGTTACTGGGTTCCAAAGCTTATATCCCTTTAAACCATCCTTATACCCAATAAAGATGCACTTTTAAGATTTACTATCCAACTTCGTTCATTTCTCCTTTGGAACATGTGCATATGCATCACATCCAAATACCCTTAGATGTGAAAGAGAGGGTTTTTTACCAGTCCATACCTCTTGTGGAGTCTTATCCTCCAACGCTGATGAAGGTGACCTGTTGACCAGGTAGCATGCAGTATCCACCACCTCTGCCCAAAATTCCTGTCCTAACCTGGCACCACTGAGCATGCTTCTTGCCCTTTCCACCAATGTCTTATTCATTCTTTCTGCAATTCTATTTTTCTGAGGTGTATATGGAGTAGTCTTTTGTCGTGCTATACCACACTTCTTACAGAATTCTTCAAATTCCTTGCTGCAAAACTCTCCACCATTATCTGTCCTCAACACCTTTATCTTCTTCTTTGTCTGATTTTCCACGAGAGACTTAAATTCTTTAAACCTGTCAAAGGCTTCAGATTTCTTCTTAAGGAAATATATCCATGTTTTCCTTGAGAAGTCTTCTATAAATGATACATAGTACATAGAATTACCCGGTGATGGAACCTTCACAGGTCCAAACACATCATTGTGCACAAGTTCTAATATCTATTTCGCCCTCTTACTACCACAGGGGAAACTCACCCGATTCTGCTTCCCATATACACAATTTTCAAAGAAATCAAAATCCAGAGAGCTATTACTCATACATTCTACCATACCTTTACCATGAAGTATTCGAAGGCCATTCTCTCTAATATGTCCAAGCCTTTGATGCCACAACATGGTCTTCTCTCCAGAGACCACTAGATTTTCTGCTCCACTTTCAGGAATCATAGAACTATTGCACCCATCAATAATAGTGCTACCTTGCAGCTTGTACAGAGTTCTAGTTCGAACTCCCCGCATCAATACCAGTGCTCCCCGAACCATTTTGTAGGTATCCTTCTTGAACACTGTTTTTACACTTGCATCATCCAGTTTGCTTACAGAAATCAGATTTCTGGCCAATGCAGGAATATGCAGGACACCTGGAAGTGTTCTAACCCTTCCACCTTGCAACTTCAACTTTACTTTTCCACGACCAATGATTCTAGCCTTCCTATCATCCCCTAAGAAGACATAACCACCCTTGTATTTCTCATACTTGCAGAACCACTCTCAATGGGGAGTGAAGTGAAAGGATGCACCCGAGTCAATCAACCATGCCTGATGATCTACATGTGTACTTGAAGAAGCCAAGTACACATGCCAACTTTCATCTGAGGTGCTTTTCACCTCTGTAGAAGGAGCATCATCAGATCCCTTTCCTTTATCAGGAGCTTTAGATTTACAGTCCCTTTTGTAGTGCCCTTCCTTTCCACATTTTTAGCACACCACCTTTACAGGTTTTCCTAGAGATTTAGATCTCCCACTCGATGACTTATTTTTGTTTCTGTTCTGGGACCGTCCTCATACAGATAAGGCGTCACCATTCTAGCTCTCCATATTTTTCCGTCTCATCTCCTCCGTTAGCAAGGATGAGACTATTTCATCAAACTGCAAGGCAATTGCATTGCTACCTATTGCAATAACCAGACTATCCCATGAATCTGGTAGGGAACACAACAAACTGATGCACTTATCTTCATCTAAAATTTTAATATCAACAGATGCTAACTGACTTACCACAGTATTAAATGCATTTAGATTCTCTGTCACCGAGTCTCCATCTTTCATCCTTAGGTTATACAGTGTTTTCCACAGGAACAGTTTATTCACCAGAGACTTAGATTGGTGCAAAGTCCCTAACTTGTCCCACAAATCCTTTGCCATAGCTTTCCCTGATACATTCAACAATACTGAATCTAAGACACACAAGCGTATTGTGCTTTTTTCCTTCTGATCCAACTTCTTCCATTCTTCATCGGACACTCCTATTGGTTTAGTACCCAGATCTACTGCAATCCACTAATCTTTATCCACCAACAAATCCTCCATCTTGAGTTTCCACAACTCAAAACTCTGACCATTAAATTTCTCGATCTCTATCTTTCCACTACTCGCCATCTTCTTTCACCACCAGAATCGATCTTGCAGATCTCCCACTGAACAGGGTCTACCACAGGCCTAAGTAAAACCCCTCAGCAACAAAGGCATCCCCTTGAAGCTAAAACTGCTCTGATACCAAATGTAGGTTTTAACCCCGTACAAAAATTACCTGCATGCAAATTCTAAAACACAGAAACTAAACAATGCAAGAGCATAACACATAAAACACATATACACAGAGATTTTCCCCTGGATCCCAAAACCGGGACTACCAGCTTGATTTTTCATTATATCCTTCAATGTTACAATACATATTTATACATTCTGAAGCATCCAATACCATGGACTAAAAACCATCGCGTCCAAAACCATGGACCAAAAACCATCACGTCCAAAACCATGTGCAAAAAACATGCACAAAACCATAGGTGGGTCCGCCCAACCTAACATAGGTTCCAAAACCAAAAATTTTTGGGGTGCTACCCCGGACCCCATAAAGTGGGGTTACGAGTATGCCTCAAACCCCCTGTGTCCCCTCCCCTCACTACACAATCGAGGCAACAAAAGGGGGCTCCGCCCCCCTCTAACCCCCTGGTTAACTATGTGGGATAGTCGTGGAAAGAATATAACACAACCCAACAAATTAGACCTCATACCATTTGGTGTAGGAGTCCCAACAGTGGGTTGTAATGTAATGCCTTGATCGTGATGTCGCACAGAGGAAAGTAAGATAAATTTATTAGTAGCAAGGGCATGATCACTGTAATGAGTCAAGGAAGATGAATAAGATGTTCTAACACAAGTGGGTTGGGATGAGTGCACCCCTTGACAACCTGTATTAGTACTCAGCTGGGAAAGGAACACACGAGTGAAGATGCATCACAAGCTGGAAAGTAGATCAGTCGACAATCCAAAGTGATGGTTAAACCAAGAGCACTTCTACAAGAAGATTCATATAGTTTCATACGAAGCAGTTCATACACAAATACGTAAGTTAAACAACACACATCATGCAAGCAACTAGAGCGGTCCAACTACAATAACAACATATGCATGAAAATGTGGTGGATCTTATTATATAAATAAGTGTAAGTTTCAATCATACAATACATACATTTAAACCTACTATCCCCAACAACGAAACGTTACAGCCACATTTTCCTGCTCCTCCAAAGAGATGAACTAGCTTCGTGCAGTGGAGAAGCCAAGGCACATTACAATACTATCGAAGCTCTTTCCAAGATAGTCTTATCAGAAGCTTGGCTGACCAAAAGCCTATACAATGAGTTATGACGGTCTATTTATAGCAAATGGTGGGGTGGCCCTTGACATTCCCCTTTGTGATTGTTCAACTACCATCATGACTCTTCACCTACTCTATGACTGTTACATTCACTATTAACACTTGACTTACACTTGACATGACTAGACATTACAATGCACATGTACCCATGTGAACACAATGGCTTTGAGCAAGCCAAACAAGACATCACTCCAAATTAGACAACTATAGAAGTCCAATTACTCAACATCCTCATGCTGATCAACAATAACATATTGATGCCAAGATCTATAGTCTCTAATAGTGTCCATGTGTTCCGTGGTGACATCCATCTGAAACCTAGACTTCACCTCCATAGCATCTGGGTACACTGCTCGGGCTCCTCTGTCCAACTCGTTTGATAGCATGTGCATCATTGTCTTCAATGTGGATGGACCATCAACATACTTATGCATGATGTCTACACTGATAGGAGAGTCTGGGCTGGTGGTGATACGAATAAAGTCGTTGAAGTATGAGTCAAGCTCTAGTCAGACCTGCTTCTTGGTATTCACCTGAGTGAGAGTCCCAAGTGATGGGATCTCACCACAACATCCATGCTCTTGAATACTTGTGCATGAGAAGCCTGTATGCTAGTGATGAGTTGCGAGAGGTCCTCATAGTTCCAGATCTGACTTTGGATAAATTCTTTCAGCTCAATCGCATTTGGCCTCATCATCTTTGGCAAGTGAAGTGGCGCTCCATTTTACTTCATCCTCCATGTTTTCATGTCATCAACGAGGGCATGTATGTTCATCAAGATGTGTGATCTCCTAGCATGTCGTTATTTCCATCTATTGAGGTGGACGACTACCTTGTGCACAGAACCAAAATTGGAGTACAATGCTCACATTACTGTGTTAAGGGACAATACTTCATCTAGTATTTCCTTCTTCAGTTCATCTCAGGCGGACATTGTCACCAAGTCTCCTTCTTGCTTGTCCACCTATAGTTCCTTCACCATTCACTCATTTTAAGGTATAATAAAATGAACACTTGAGCTAGTGGCTTTGGCATACACTCTGGTTGAATTGACCAAAGTAGTTGGATGCTTACGCACATCAATCACGATCACTCGTTCTTCAACTTACGTAGGATATGTTTGATCATCCAGAGTTGACATTCTGCGAGACTGCATAACTCTATGTTTGGATTCATCAAACGATATGTTGTGCATCTCTTCTTCTGGCTGATCACCAAGGATCTTAGTGCCTCCTTGGTCATTTGAGACTTGCTTTTCTTCTAGATGCATTGAAGTGGGTGAGTCGACCTCTTTGTGGTGAGGCATGAGGGTAGTATCATGTTCCAACTCTTGCTGCTCCATGTCTGCATCGAGCTGTTGAAGTGCATGTTCTATCTCATGAGCAAAGTCTTGCCCCTACGATGGTTCACCCTGTTCGCCTGATGCCAGATGTTCAGATGAATTGAATACTTGTACAGGTGTTGCTTCATGTGTATGTACGTGATGCGCCCCCTACTATATCTGCTACTGTTGTGCTTCCCTCTCCTGTTTGCACAACTCTTGTTCTTTTCAGAGTTGCTCTCTCAGCTCATGCAAATCTTTCTCTGTTTCTTCCATCTTCTTCTTAGCCTTCTACATTTGCGCGATTCTCTTGTTGCAAGTCTGCCTCTTTCCCTCTATAGCCATAGTTTCTTTCTCTACAAGTTGATCTACTAAAAATTTGCAGGTTTGTTCCTCCTCCACATGATCGACAATCTTCCTCTTCCCTTTGTCACGCATTGGTATGCTTGGCTCTGCTGCCACAACTGCTACTGCTAGTGCTCTCCATGACACTACTTCACGTTGCTTCATTAACCACTCCACAGCGAATCCAATTGGTTCATTGGATTTGGAGAAACTGTAGAAATATCTCCATGGGTCCTCCTCAACCCAATAAAATTCCCTGTATATCCAGTTGAATTTAACTCTCGTGCAGTGATCCTTCACAATGTAATGTGGGTCATATGGATTTTAACTTCAGAGGTCGAACATGTATTTCTTCATCAGTTCTGCTTCGACATCTACTTGATTGTTACTCTAGATCTCATATAACCTAATCCGCAATGGAAGAGTGGGCCAAGGTGCCTTCTTCTTCCACTGCAGTCTAGTTGTTAATCTTGCTGAGATGTGATAGGCTAATTCTTGCATGACAAGTACGTCTAAGGAAAACTTTGGAAAAACAAGCGGAGGCTTCTCTGCACTAAAAATTTGGATGAAAGTGCTGGACGGTGAGGCATACCATTCTGTAATACTTGTCAATGCCTCCATTTCTTCCTTTGACATACAGGGTGGATCTTGCTCGAATTCCATTTTGTACAAAGGGATGACAAAATGATCGAATAACCGTGTGATTACTGCTTTGAAGCTACATTTGGACAACAACTTGAAATATGTGTTCGCAACAGTCTTTGCTGGTGACCATGCCCACTCTAAGCTCAAGAACTCATGTCGGGCACAAAATGCATCTAGGATGTAGGCAGACATGTAAATATTTGCATGCATACCTCCAGGTGGCTGTAGAGCCTTTGCGACTTCCTCCTTTCGCTGATGAGCCAGTATGCCAGAGTATTTACATGGTTTCCCTTCTCTAGCCACTTGGTCCAGTGCAACCACCCAACTCTGTGGGAAGGTTTCCATTATTGCTTGGCCATATAGTCAACAAGAAAATATCATCAAGTATTGGTACTCATGCCTCAGTATCTTTATATTATAGACCTGGTTGGGTGTCATCCTGAAACGAGCTGGCTCCTTTACCCAATCCTTCAGAATGTCTATGGAGTTAGCACTGTTGTTGGGTAAGCTAAATGGAGTCTCCATGATAGTCACGAGCTTTGACATCTAATACATCTCATCATAATATTTTTCCCAGAAGGGCGCAAGCTTCGTCCTAATGACACTGCTCAAGGTTATCATCTCGGGATCAGTGTGAGAGACGATCCAATGTACCATGTTCATGCATGGGAACAGAGGATATTCGCATGAAATTTAGTATAATCCAGACTTGTGAATGTTCACGTACACCTGGAGGTATTCGAGGTGTTCCCCAAAAGTGCTTGCAAATGTTCCATTGACTGCTTCCCACTTCAGTTTGATGTCCTTGTCTAGATACAACTTCATATCTTCATAGATCGACAGACTAGAGGACATTTGCTCAACTGTTGCTACAATTGCATTTCCATCAGTGTCCTGAGATCCTATTCTCTTTTAGGCCATTGAGATAGATAAACACATAAAAGGTGTGGAGACAAACAACATGCATGGCAAGAAATCTTTCAACAAAAACAAAGAAAATTCTGGGGAATGACACAACACATACCTGGGAAACTAATGAGCAAGATTTCCCAATTTCTTCTAGGAGGCTGGGTGACTGGCTACCAAAATTGTGCAAAAGGAAGTTTATACTTTCTGGAAGGTGGGACTGGCTATTGGATTTACACAATGTGCAATCCAGACTAACTGATGGATGCTGGGATTGTGCAATGCACAATTCCAGCTGGGAAGCACTGTAGGCCCAAGGAATGATTTGCACAATTTCCTATGTTAGTAGTCATTGTCCTCCAGAAGTGAAAAAATCAGTCTTGGAGGTTAGTTCTGGGAAAAAATGAGCATTTGTGGAGAGGAAGGCATAGCCTTCCTTCCCCAAATTTCTTAAAGCAGTCTCAGTGAGGCAGAATCTAGGCCAAGGTTGGCTCGACTCGCTGACGGGCAACTAAAAGAAAATAAGATAGTGAATGCATGGTGACACTAAGTGATAACAGAATTTATTGACAGTGCATTCAAAACATGAATGAAAGATTCAACAAATAGATCAACATGCATGTGGGTGAAGCAGTTCGCTAGTTGGGCGAACGTTCGTGCAAAACAGTTTCATGCATGCGACAAGAGTGAGATAGAGATGAAAATTGAAACAGAGCTAGGAAAAGCTAGTATACATGTAAACGACAACAAGAATCCAAAGAAATCAATCAAACAACACTCATACAAGAGAATAAGAAAAAAGTGACAAAAATATTGAAAAAGACAAGTTGATGCCACTTACCTGTGAGACGGATGTGTCGAAGAGTCCTGAATGTGTTCTAGGATGTCAGATATCCAAGATCATTGTGAAATAATTAGCTTTGATGCATCGAATAAATAATTTTGGGCTCATGACGCACACGCCACAAATCTATGAACAAGCGACACTTGGAGGGAAACTTCTAAAAAAACTTCGCATGTAACCATCGACTATTAAAAATAGCTCCTTGAATCATGGGATTCCTTTTGCATGTTGCCATTTTCTTTTCTAGGAAGAGCTAGTCATGCATGCATGCAAGTTCATTTTCTTCGGTCCCAGGTAGAATTGGCTGACCTGACTGCTCATACATGCAGTTGCTCAACTACTTGAGAAAAATGTGCAGTCCTCGCTGGGAGTTGGGCTGAATGCCTAGAAGGTTTGTGCAATTTCTGGGTAGAGCAGCTGACTGTAACCCAATTTTGCAAAAAATTCTGGGTTGAGCACCCTTGTTGGGGAAATTTGCATAAATCCTGCTGGGAGTGTTGACTGGCAGGACTACGTAATCTTGGAGCCCAACAGGTTGCTAGAGAGGATTGCACAATTTCTGGAGGGAAGGTTGGTTTCCCTCCAAAAATGCGCAATTTTCTAGGGGAACCTACTCAGCTTGCAGCTGGACCAAGTCTGGATGAACAACCCATGAGGGGAATGCATCAAGCTGTGCTCGACTGGTTGCTTTTGTGCATGAAAAGAATTGAAGCTTGTGTACTTGACGAAGCAAGACAAAGTGTTTTGTAAGGTTGGTAGGGAGGCTCCAAAACGGGCTAAGGAAAAATTTTGGAGGGTGGTTGTAGCCACTACAACACTTGGGGGCACACTGGTAGAACTCCAGATCTCTGAATGCACCTTTTTCATGAAAAGAAAGTCTAACACCTCTGGAAGTATTGTGCAGTTCTCAGCTCATCTTGGCTTCACACTAACTTTATTGTAAGATGTAGCATCTACCAAGACCTTGGTCGATTGACACACATTCCAAGCCAAGGAAACACAATTGTTTTTCTTGGGGTTGAGGGGTATATTGATGCACAAGCAGTATAGTCTTCAGAGTCTTAGTTTCATCTTTGGTGTTGCTCCACTACTAGCAGGCCTGGATAGTACCCCGATGGAGTCACATAGCAACAAAAGCATGGCTCCTCTGCCAGCGAGCCTCATTAGTACCCTGGCAGAGTTACTTTCATCACCTCCCTATGCAGGAAGCCTTTCTCTTCTTTCTCTTGATTCATTTTTCATTTTGATTTTTTTGACTTTTCATTTTTTCATTTTTCAATGTGCATAACACTTATTGATTTCAGAGGCGGAAGAGGGATCCTGACTTATTGAGAGCAGAAAAGGTTGTTCCAGCAAAGAAATAGTTTATTTTCTCTGACATGCCTATTAAGGTTTTCCCCCTCACCTTACTCTACTTAACTGAGCTGACAAGGGTTAACCCAAAAATAACTAATTAGAGAAGGTGACACTACTTAGTGCACAAGCGTTGTGTTTTCACCAAGGTTCACTTCAAACAGTACGTATTTTCCTTCGATGTGCCATGGACTAAAAGTAATAAGCTCTTCAAATAGAGGAAATATGATAGGTAACCAAGTAGTGATAGCTATACAAGCCCTCTTGTACTTCACCCAACTCGTTTGAAGAGTCATACATGATTTCATGCAAAACTAACCTACGAACGAAACAAACAAACTAATAAATATCAAAGCAAAGAAAAAGCAAAAGCAAAAGTGAAAGAAAATGGATTAAGTAAACTAGCAAGCAAACAAACAAGCAAACAAATCAAATAAGAAAACAAGCATGCAAACAAACTGACTGAAAGCAAACACTACTCCTACTCCTACACTAATGGTGCATGGGCCTGATCATGTGAAGTGATATTTCCAATGTAGCCACCAACACATTGATTGAACTATGTTGGTGAAGGCTTGGTCTGTGAGCAACCCAATTTTGTGAACCAACAAACAAGAAAGATATAACAATGAAGAAAACCAAACTTCATATTTCAAAGTGCCCATGGGACATAAGTGAGTACAAGTGCATGACAGGCAGTCCGTGGATTTATCATGGTGCTTTGTGACACTACGTGCAACTTTGAAGCATAAGAACACTCTTGACTATGCCATGTGATAAAACCAAACAAACAAAGATAACTTGCATCGTACATGTGTGCTTGCAATGTAAGATTCCTCCAATGCATGAGTGATGGGATCGTGTAGTTCGAGTGGAGGAGATGTGATCTATGTGTGAGATGGATCTTCAATGCATATAGATGAGTGATGAGGAGCCTTGGGTGATCAAATAGTTTCATGATCGGAAGTGAGACTAACCCGAAGAGAGTGAGGACCTTACATAACCATCAGCTTGGGCTAAAGTGCCTCGATGGTCTTGGGTGTTTCAACTTCATCATTAGGTAGATCATCATAAAATGGTGGCTTTGAAAGATCAACTACGATAGAGCCATGATCGTTATCAAATATGGAAACAAATGGATCACAACTGCCACAATTAGAAAAATTCATGAATTAATTGACATCCTCATGATCAGATGTATCAAATAGAGGGGTAGATGAAAAGTGAACAAACTCATCCTTTGTGTTTTCGGAAAAGACATATGAAAGATCAAGCAGATTTTCAATGAATAACTTATCCTCTCCATTGTTGAATGATGGGCCAACATGCAGTGAGTCCTGCGAGTGATCAACAATGGGTGCATCCTATTGGGTTGTGTTATATTCTTTCCATGACTAGCCCCCCTAGTTAATCGGGGGGTTAGAGGGGGGGCGGGTAGCCCCTCTAGATGAGGTCCAGGGCAATGCCCTAAAGATTTTTTTTTTGACCCTA